>JAKTWE010000056.1:0-51850 GCA_030581955.1 Kurtzmaniella fragi | reverse complement strand
AAAATCCAACGTTGCCATCGTTGGGCCCCCGGTTCGATTCCGGGTTTGCGCATTTTTTTTTTGGTTTATGTATGTTTGCCCTATTAATACTTGAATATCCTGGTCAATGAGTCTCTAGTATGTTTTTGATTAGCTTTATTGTTAATCAAGTTGTTCTGACAATAGGAAATTTACCTTTTTTCCAATACATTTTTTTTTCTTGATCAAACTGAAAACTATTTACTGGTTTTGTACAGGATAAATACTCTCATTCTTAAACGATGTCTTCAAGAAAAGCAATCAAAACAGCAGTTTCTGCAAGTAAGTGACACAAGCAATGATGATCCTTATCTAGAAATCTTATTAACTTAGTTCAAAAATTCTATCCAACAAAATTGGCGGATAAGTCTTGGGATAACACCGGACTTTTAGTTGATGCCAGTGTGGAAGGTACTGAAAGTCAATCATCTGAACTGATTAAAGTACTTCTTACCATAGATTTGACTCAAAATGTGGCACAAGAAGCCATTAAAAATAAGGTCAATCTTATCTTGGCTTACCATCCATTTATATTCCGAGGATTGAAATCAATCACTCCTACGGATCCTCAACAAAAGTCCATGATTAGTTTAATTCGTAACAATATTAGTGTTTATTGTCCACATACGGCAGTTGATAGTGCTAAAGGTGGAGTGAATGATTTTTTGGCTGATGGAATAGCTAAAGATTTTAAAGAAAAAACTAGAACCATTATTCAACCGGATTCACAAGAAAAAGATTGTGGAATGGGTAGATTAGTTACTTTGGAATCTCCAGCCTCATTAACTTCGTTAACTGAAAGTATCAAAACCAATTTAAATCTTTCCTATGTTCAAGTTGCCCTTGCACAAGGACAAGATAAGTCACATCCAATTAGTACAATTGCAATTTGTGCTGGTTCCGGTGGAGGTGTTTTCCGTGGTGTTGAAGCTGATTTATTTTACACTGGAGAATTATCCCACCATGAAGCTTTATTCTTTAATGAGACTGGCGGTTCAATTGTTGTTTGCAATCATTCCAATACTGAGAGAGCATTCTTAAAAGTTATCAAAAAACAACTAACAGGCGAATTACCTGAAGGTTCAGAAGTCATCATTTCAACCACTGATAAAGATCCCTTTGAAACTTGGTAATTATTTTAATTATCAATTTTTTTGTGGGGTATATATACATCTCTATTTTAGACAGTTAGCAATTCTCGAAATATGTCAATACAATTTTTCAGCAAAGTTCAAGATTCAAAAAAAAAAAAAATATTATATATTATTAATCGTATCAATTTGCAACATTGTATGCGCCTGCATCTGAGCATAGTTATCTTTAATAGTCATCGAAGCCTTTTTTCTTTGTGAAAACCTTTGGATAAGAGTTAATCATGTCTAGAAGCGATATTCTCAGTATAGATCCTATAGGAGGAGGTGCTCCTATATATAATTTTATGTCAACTATTGTTCCATGTCCCGATACAGACTACATTTTTCTTTATGGTGGATTTGATGAATTGGATAATCTTGATAGTAATGTCTACTTATTGAATGTCAAAACCATGACTTGGGAGGTTGATGATAAACATCAAGGTTTGTACAGAGAAGGTCATCTGGCTGTATACATTGGTAAAGGGAATATATTGGTGTTTGGAGGTATACCTCATGATATAAGTGGAGATATTCATGTCTCTTATTCTGCGAATTTTTCAAATGTGGGTATGGCAAACGAGTTGCACGAATCTTCAAACAATACTACAAATGAAATACCAACAACTGACAGTGCTCAAAATGGATCAAGTACGCCTGCTCTTAATGACAGCATAATGTTAATTTATAACATTTACAGTAGAACATGGGTGGGACCACCTCAATTTGCTCTTATAAATGCGCCTTCTGTCAGATCAAGACATGCATGTTGCCTTTCTTTGGATCATTCTAAAGTATATATCAGCGGAGGATTGGTAAATTCGGAACCATTGAATGATTTCTATAGTTATGATTTGCATCTGGGTCAATGGATGGGACCGATAGAATTTGTACCACGGTTTCATCATTCGATTACTGAACATGAAGGAAAATTATATGCATTTGGAGGTATGGATAAAGACATGAATCATGTGGATAATAATTTAAGTTGGTTGGATCTTAAAGATCGTAGTATGGGAGAATTAATCATCAAAAGACAGCCAACATCTGAACTTCATTCCAAAAAATATCAGCATTTTTTTTTGAACATCGATCCTTCTATGAAATTAGATGTTTCCTTACCACAATCAGCATCAATAAGTAAAGATTTTGCTATTTCTGCATTAAACCTTGCTGAAACTAAATATACTCCATTGGTACAACTGAGTTCTGTTTTATCTTTATGTCGAGAATTACATTCATATCTGTGGAGGTTAGTAACTGTTTTAAAAGATAAGTTATACGTTATTGGCTCTAATTCTTCTCAAACTGACAATAACATGGATGAAGAAACTAATATGCCTACTATTAATGAAGGAACCTTTATATCTGATAAGCTTTGTTACAGTGTTTGTATTAAACTTCCAGATTTAGGTGTACCTATGCAATCAGAAAAACAAGGTACTTTATCAGATAATTTCAAACTGTTTTTATTACAAGAAGAGTACACTGATTTCCAAATAATAACATTAGCAAATGAATCTATAAAAACAGAGTTTCTTCAGGATCCGGATAGATTTCAAGAAGAATTGGAAAGAGGATTGAAGAAGAACAACATTAGTTCATCTTTCAAAATAATAAATGTTCATGCATCTATACTATTAGCTAGATGGGATCATTTTAGACGATTGATTGGTAGTGGAATGAAAGAAGCGCTAGAACATACAATGTTTATACCCGAAGCTTATACATGGGTTAAAGGTATGGTTTTTTATTTGTATACTGATAGTGTGGAATTTGATGAATACTTACCTAATTTTTCAATTGTGGAGTATTCTGGTATGCTTGTTTTGGCCAATTTATATTCATTACCAGTAATGAGATCCATGATTCTATGCAAACTATATAAGATGACAAATGCTTTAGTAGCAACTCCAAGAAAAAACGTTTCTGATACTATATTTGAAGTAATCATCAAAGTGTGGGAAAATGTGGTGTTGTCTAACGAACCATTATTTTTGCTAAGAATTACTCCATTTTTTAGAGACAGATGGTCTAGCTTTATACGATCCAATGTGTTTAAAGAATTACCGAAAGAATTTATTATTTTACTATGCCAGCAATGCTCAGAATCTCCTGAAGATGAAAATGGTACGAATGAATATCCAACCTCAAGGTGTTCTACACCTGAACCTGAAATTTTACGAGCCATGAATGTATCCCCAGAAACTCCAGTAAGGAATTTCAGACTGTCGCACTCAAACCTGCCATTTGTGCGCAATAATATATCTCCACAGTTAAATTGGAGATCGCCTACAAAAGATTGAACAAGCATTTCAACCTGTTGAAATTTGATATGACAGTCTTACCATGCTTTATGTCATTTAGGTATGATGAACAAGAAGATTGGCTAAAAAAATTTTACTATAAACATACATATACCTTAAATCATGTATCATCCATTTTTTTTGTTTCATACTAAATTCATTCCCCACTTAATTCTTGTGCTCTATTTTTTTTTAAAAAAAAAAAACAAAATTTGTCTTCATTAAATACGTCTATCATGGTTTCTGGAGCAGTAGCCATTGCTGAAACGATTCAACATTTGGGTATAGATACAGTTTTTGGAATAGTTGGAATTCCTGTAGTTGATGTGGCCAACGCATTGATTGAAAAGGGGGTACGATTTATTGCTTTTCGAAATGAACAAGCTGCTTCATATGCTGCTTCTATTTACGGGTACCTTACCAACAAGCCAGGTGTTTTGTTAGTAGTGGGAGGACCCGGTATAATTCATGCATTGGCAGGGGTCTATAATGCCAATTCCAATCGTTGGCCATTATTGGTTCTTGCAGGTTCTGCATCTTTTGATGAAAACCACAAAGGTGGGTTCCAGGAGTTAGATCAGGTATCACTTATGACCCCACAAACCAAATTTGCCGCTCGCCCTTTCCACATTGAGCAAGTTCCAAGATTAATGGAACAAGCTTATAGATCTTCGTTTTTTGGAACCCCTGGTGCTACTTACCTAGATCTTCCGGCAAATATTATTCAAAGCAATAATATTCAGGATACTGAATTTAAGGTGATTCTTAACTCAATCACTGCTCCTTTAAATGCACCAAAATATCAGGCTGATGGGCCAAAAGTCAAAGAAGCAGCAGAAATTATAGCAAATGCTAAAAGACCATTAATTATTATTGGTAAAGGATCAGCTATCTCTCACGCTACTGAATCTTTGAAAAATCTTGTTTATTTGAATAAATTTCCTTATTTACCAACTCCAATGGGGAAAGGAGTACTTCCAGATGATCACCCTTTGAATGTATCGTCTGCAAGAACCTTAGCTCTTGCTTCATCAGATGTGATTGTTTTATGTGGAGCTCGTCTTAATTGGATTTTGCATAACGGAGAAAGATTTAACAAAAATTCAAAAATCATTCAGATAGACACAAATCCTGAACAAATTGGTTACAATAGTACTTCTTCTTCTTCATATGGCTTAGTAGGAAGTGTTGATTTAGTTGCCCAACAATTGCTGCTGGAATTATCAAAGCTCAACTATCAGCCTATCGGTGTTGCTGAAGATTTGAATTCCAAAATGCAAGCCAATGCGCAAAAGGCACAAACTAAAGTTTCAAGAGTCACTCCAAATGGTGAAGTTTTGGGTTACCATAGAGTTTATGAAATAATTAAAACCGCTATTTCTGGATCATCTTATGCTGAAAAAGATGTTACTATTGTATCAGAAGGTGCAAATACGATGGACATCTCAAGAACTTCTTTTCCACTTAATTATCCAAAGAAACGTCTTGATGCAGGTACAAATGCTACAATGGGGTTGGGAATCCCTTATGCAATTGCAGCTAAGATTGCTAAACCCCAAGAATTAGTATTGGCTCTTGAAGGTGATTCTGCATTTGGATTTACAGGTATGGAACTTGAGACAATTGCGCGTAATAAATTAGGAATTATTATAGTTGTTATGAACAATAGTGGTATATATCATGGTTCGGATCCAAAACTTTATAATGACGTAAAATCCCTTCCATCAACTGCTTTGTCACAAAATACAAGATACGATTTAGTGGCAGAAGGTTTAGGAATACATGGGGTTTTAATTGATAATGAATCCTCCCTTGACATTGAGATTAAAAAGGCAATTGAAGCTTCCATAAAGGGTGAAGCTACGTTACTTAATGTGATTATTGATTTGGGATTGAAAACCAAATTATCTTTCGGTTGGCAAAAGAAAAGTAAGTTGTGATAATAAATAAATAACATTTTTAAAATTTATTTAACTATAGTAGTTTAGATTTATTAATTGTGATCACCGTCAAACAAAGAATCTACAAAATCTCCCACATTCTCCACATATTCTTCAACTTCTTCGTATACATCTTCAAGTGTGTCTTCACCCCAACCAAACCAATTCCATTTATGATGCTTTGTGGTAGTAGAAGTTGGTTTGGACGTTGGAAGCGTTGCCAATGTATCTGAAGTGATGGGACCATTGGTCAAATCTGTAGGTTTGGGTATATGTTCCAGTATTGTAGCAAGATGTGATTGTTTCAGTAGAGAAGCTAGTGGATCAGTATTCGTACTGTGATACACAGTAGTGGGTTTATTGCGTAATGGTTTTTTGAATAACAAATCATAAGTCGAATCTTTGATAAAGCCATTGGGAACTTCAAACGGAACATCTGGGTAATTCAAATCATCAGTCCAATCGTAAGGAAGTAAATTAGCTTCCAGCAAGATGTCCATTTCACTTTTATTATCGGCAGGCGTCATACCAAGTGATTTACAGATAAAATTGTAAACTTCAGTGTTGTGGAAAGGTTTTATTCTTTGATGGCCCTCTTTCAAAATGTCTTTGAAATATGGACCTTTGGCAAGGAAAATTGCTCTCATTAACAATTCAGTGTTATTATATCCATGTACACCCTTAGGTTTGTAATCAAAATCATTATCTTTCATTTGTTTATGAGTGGTAATAGAATATCCAACCTCTGGTACAACCCAAATTGGCGCCAATCGATAATTAAATTTATGATTTTGTTGATCCCCCCCAAAATTCCATTCTGTAGGTAATTCTTCCGTTAAATAAACAGTATAATGCTTATCTAAATTGGACTCTGATATTTTAAGTTCCAAATCCTGTTTTAAGTCTTTAAGTGGATAGTCAGAATAAGGACGAAGTCCAAAAAGGGGCCATCCATCAATATGCTCGATTTTTTCTAAATTTATAATATCATCCAAGTATAACAACCGATCATTTGAAGTTGGTGCCATACCATGGTCGGAAACAACTACTACATTGACGATGTTTTCCAAATTTCTAACTTTAAGCTCAGCAAAAAGTAAATCAATATAATCATCAACGTATGTGAGGGCACTTTCCAATTCTTTTCCAGAAATACCATATTTGTGACCAAACGAATCTATGGTAGGAACATAAGAAAGGATCAATTGAGGACGATCATATTCTGAGTCAACATCAAGCCACTCCAAAATACGTGAAGCCTTTGTCAGGAGTAATTCCAGACCATTGTATCGATCTACGTACATTGGTCCATTATCAATACCTACTCCTGGAACTTCTGATCCTGGCCACATATGCACTGCCAGTCTAACATTATTTTTCTTTGCAGTTTCCCATAATGGTTCACCTCCTTGCCAAAATTCTGGATCTAATCCTTTTTCTGGATCAGTATTTATGAACTGCTTTTTCAATTTGGGATCGTAAAATGTATTACCTACAATTCCATGGTCAGCAGGATGTAATCCTGTCACAAGAGTCCAATGGTTTGGAAATGTCAGCAGTGGGAACAGTGGAGTCATGTAGGGAGCACCGTAGTCATGTAAGAGCATATTGTGAAGTGTTGGAGTGAGTCTCGAGTTTATGTAGTGTGGGTGAAATCCATCTAAAGAAATCAAAATGGTAGTCGGGAAAAATTCATGAGTGGAATTGCTCATTTTGAAAGATCCAGTAGGTGGATATGAGTATTTATCATAGACTGAATATATCAATCCAAATACTGGGAATAATAACATTACGAATAGCAACATGAATATGAGAAATTTCAGTTTTTTCAGTTTATGAGAACCCTTAGAAATATTATGAAGTCCTTCACTACTTCCATCTGATGAAAAATTGTTCAACTCTATATCTTCCACATTCAAAATTTGAGGCTTGAATAGGGATCTAGCTGAAGTTCTTAATGACTCTCTCCAATCATTATTTTGATTCAGACTTTGTGAAACATCATTATTCATAGTATCCCACGAATTTTGCAAGTTTAATGATACTTCTTCATAGCCCTTGTTGACAGTGGTTACTATACCATTCCATATTCCCGGCATGAATCCAAAAGGCGATTGAGTATTTTCTTGAACAGGGGTTTCATAATCTAAGTCATCAATATGATCTTCATAGCGTGGAGGTGCCTGCGAAGGGATGTCAAAAAGATCATCATCTCTATCTTCAGTATCACTAACAGGAACATCTGCATTGTGGAGTTTAGAATAGTTCACTGACATATATGATGTGAAGTATAGAATTGTTTTAATAAATAAGGCAGATAAATTAAATGAGGCTGGCAAAATTAATTTCGTGACTAAATAGAAGTAGATTTAAAATACGAAAATAAATACGAAAAAAATGAATTGATCAAACCTTAATTCATTTAGATATACCTAAATTCTATCTATATTCCTAGTCTGTTGTTGAACAGCAAAATTGACTTTGACTCGTAATATCATTAATTCATCGACTTCTAAATCCTTTCTTTGAACTTGTGCAACACAACCATCAATGGGGCAAGAATTTTGGCCATCTCCTAATCTTGCTAAAATATTCGATTCTTCATAAACATGGTTGCATCGACGAGATTTTACTGGTTTTTCAAAATATTGAAGTGAAATTGGATCTTTTAATGAAACCCTTCCACCTTCAATAGCCAACTCATCGTCTGCAGCATCATCTGGGAGTGATTCTTCTGGGTGCAAAAGAACAAATGCAACATTTTTCACGTATTGATATTCTTTCAGACCACGTAAAAATGAGATGAATGAATTTTGAGTAGAATGAAGCTCAATACTTTCTTTATGATCGTCTATTAATATGTCTGCAATGTTTTTTTTTTCATTATTATTATCTCTATGATATTGTAATGTATCAAATGTAAGTGGTTGTTCTTGTCTTAAATCTTGTCTTATTTTGGCTCTTGACTCTTTTAATGAATCATTTAATATGTTCATTTGATATTTTGATTTCAAAAACTCTACGAGCGCTTCTACATTATCTTTTAACAAAATTTCATCAACTATTACTTTACCTGCTCTCTCTTTGTTTAAAATGAATTCGATATATTGTTTGGTTGATTCAACTATATCTTTTATGGATTTATCAATCGCCTGTGAAAATTGGATGTCCGATGTCAGTATAGCTTCAAACTTCCTTAAAAGGGACTCATCGAGGGGGAAATATCCTGGGAACTGAAAGTTTTCAAGTGAAGACATTAGATAAGATGAAAACAAACATTTGTTAAGTGTAGGTATGGATGTTATTTTTTTTTTTTTGAAAAGTGGATTCAACTTTTTATTTTTTTTTTTGTGTTCTTTATTATGCATTTATTGATCCTCTTCTCGACACTTTTCGTTTGTCGGTATAATTAATATCAAACATGTCTACAGAGGGCGATAAAACAGGGTCCAAGATTACACCTGTAGAACCTGAACCCGCCAAGGTTGAAGAGCCAAAGCGTAAGGTCAGAAAGCAATGGAAAAACCCTGCTCTCCGAGCTATGGGAATCCCTCGTCCTAACCTTCCATCCAGAAATTGGATGATATTTTGGACAGTGTTAGCAAGTATTGGAGGAGGTATCGCTTATGATAAATATGAGCAAAAACAAGTAAGAGCTAAGTGGATGAAGATTGTAGAACCTTACAGTCAAGAAGTATATCCAAATGATCGTTTACCAAGAAAACTTTCTATTTTCATTGCACCACCACCAAATGATTTTTTGGAACTGTCACTTAGATACTTCCGTAGATATATAAAACCAGTTTTAAATGCATCTGCTATTGATTATGATGTTTATACTGAAGGTCGTCAAGGTGACATTCGTGCTCAAGTTGCTGAAAAGATAAGGCAATTACGTCGTGAAAAATTACAATCCCAAGTGAAATTTACCCCCATTACTGGAGGAGAAAGTTATTGGACTAAATTTGTTAAACTTTTTAAAAAGAAGGAAGAAGAGCAAGAAATTCTTGTTAATAGACGCGACTTATACAAGCCGAATGAACTTTTAGGTTTATATCAAATAATTTCAACTAAAGAAGTCAAAAGAGATGATGAACTTTCTCCAGAAGATGCAGGTGGTATCATTTGTGTTGGAAGAGGTGCATACAAGGAATATTTGGTTGGTGTACATGAAGGTTTA
The DNA here is from genome assembly GCA_030581955.1 of Kurtzmaniella fragi. Taxonomy (NCBI): domain Eukaryota; kingdom Fungi; phylum Ascomycota; class Pichiomycetes; order Serinales; family Debaryomycetaceae; genus Kurtzmaniella; species Kurtzmaniella fragi. The sequence goes on along the minus strand of JAKTWE010000056.1, from coordinate 42,273 downwards.
TTAGGTCCATTAGAAAAACCAATTGAGCCGTTAGTAGTTGAAGCTGAAAAGAAAGAGGGAGAGAAAGAAGAAGAAGTTAAAGTTAATGATGATGAAGAATCAACTGGTGATCCAGTACCAAAACCATACATTTTACCAAAAGATTATAAAAATGCACCATTTGCACCTGAATTGAATTCCTCGGGTCTTATTCTTAATGATAAGAATGTACCAGTATTATTTGAACAACCAGTTTACGTTTTCCCAGTACCAAAACTTCAAGGTATGTTTAACATTCCTCGTAAAATTTTTAATTTTTATAATTTGAGATTCCTTGCTGATGATTATGGTGCTAAAACTCATAGTATTATTGCAAATGTTCATCGTCCATTTGAATATAAAGATATCTTCATGGCTGGAGAAGAAGAAAAGGACTGGCCGAAAAGTTGGGTTAAAAAGGGTAAAGAAAAGGGTTCTGAATGGGTACAAGAATTAGAAGTTGATGAAAGAATCACTAATAGAATGAAAGTATTCGATCCATCTCTCCACAAACCAGAAACCAATGACCAAGTGAAAGATAATTAATTGAAATTATTAACATGTAAATAGATGATCCACAACATAATTTTATTTTTCTTATTATGAGCTTTTGAAATATTTCAAAATGCCGTATCCGAATAGTAATTAAAACTTAGTTAACATTTCAATATAAACAACTTCAAAATGCATAACGTAATTTCGGAATTTTCCACTCACCACCTAGTTGATTGTTTTCAAAATCTTTTTTTTTTTTTTCTTTTTTTTCTTGAAGTTTTGTAATCACTTTATATGCATAATAAAGCAAGGTAGGATTCACAGTACTCCGAGATATTTATTGACCAAGCTCAGTCACGTATAATCAAAATGATTCATTAGAAGTTGTTTAAAATCAACAAATTTTTGGAGAATATTAAAATCATTTGTGCCAAAGCTCACTTGAAATCTAGCAATATGAAATCAAGTAATGTAACATATGAACATATAAGCTTTGGACCGTTTGCGGAGTCTAGGAATATATCAACTCCACATACATAACCGATACTGCACACACGACGGTTCTTGACACGCAACTAAAATCGGGGCCGAATCGGGCCTATTTTACCCACTCTATTTCGCCTATTGCCTTACGCAGAACTAGTGGAGTCAAAAAATTTAATTAGAATTAAGTTCATATAATGCTCAAATCTTTTGGTTGGCTAGAGATTATCTCAATCTTGCATTTTTGTTATTTCTCCAGACAATTCAAAGCTCGGAAAATTCAAGTAATGACCAAAGACAGTAGTTTATTCCCATGATGAAAATTTGAGAAAAAAATCCACCTCCAATCTTTTGAATGTGGTTCGTCAAGACAATTAAATATAATGCTCTACCGAGAAATGTTGTTATCTTTAAAGTATCAATTAAAGTTTCCACTCATTTCAAGTGAATTTTCTCCCCCATATATTGCTGTTAGTTTTAGAATGGATTTAATGTTTTGCTCTACAGATGACTCCTTTTAATTAAGTTCACTCACTTTAAACTTTTTTATTTTTTTTGTCTTTTATTTTTTTAATTTTTTATATTCTTGTTTCTGAATGATTTGGCCGATTAACTGCAATTTTTATGCACTTCCTGTACCGGCCCACGGCTGGTCGCTTCTCATTGGCCAGAGATATCTAGCATGATTCATTGAAAATTTACTTTCTGATCTCAATGTATAAAAGCTCTAGTAAATCATTAATTGACCTAGTAATTAATAATCTCTTAAACGATAAAAATGGTCCTTCCACACGAACCTGAATTTCAACAAGCATACAACGAACTTGTCTCTGCACTTGAAGACTCTACCCTCTTTCAACAAAACCCTCAATATAAGAAGGTTATCGCTGTTGCTTCTATCCCAGAACGTATTATCCAATTCAGAGTTGCTTGGGAAAACGATAAGGGTGAAATCGAAGTTAACAATGGTTTCAGAGTTCAATTTAATTCTGCATTAGGTCCATACAAGGGTGGTCTTAGATTCCATCCAACTGTTAACCTTTCTATTCTTAAGTTTTTAGGTTTTGAACAAATTTTTAAGAATGCTTTAACTGGTCTTTCCATGGGTGGTGGTAAAGGTGGTTCTGATTTCAACCCTAAGGGCCGTTCTGACAGTGACATCCGTAGATTTTGTGTTGCTTTCATGCGTCAATTAGCTAGATACATCGGTCAAGATACTGATGTTCCAGCTGGTGATATCGGTGTCGGTGGACGTGAAATTGGTTTCCTTTTCGGTGCCTACAAGCAAATGCAAAACAACTGGCTGGGTATTTTAACCGGTAAGGGTTTAACTTGGGGTGGTTCTTTGATCCGTCCAGAAGCTACTGGTTACGGTACTGTCTACTACGTTGAAAAGATGATTGAAAAGGCTACCAAGGGTAAGGAAACTTTCAAGGGTAAGAAAGTTGCCATTTCTGGTTCCGGTAATGTTGCTCAATACGCTGCCTTGAAGGTTATTGAATTAGGTGGAATTGTTGTTTCTCTTTCTGATTCCAAGGGTGCCATTATTGCTAAGGATGGTATTTCTCCAGAACAAGTTGAACAAATTGGTGCTGCCAAACTTAAGCACAAGTCTCTTAACGAAATCACCAAGGAAGCCTCTGCTTTCTCTAGTGCCAAGATTGAATACATTGAAGGTGCTCGTCCATGGGTCCACGTTGGTCAAGTTGATGTTGCCTTACCATCTGCCACTCAAAACGAAGTTTCTGGTGAAGAAGCTGAAACTTTGATTCAAAACGGTTGTAAGTACATTGCTGAAGGTTCCAATATGGGTTCTACCAAGGAAGCTGTTGATGCATTCGAAGCCGCTAGAACTAAGGAAAGCGTCTGGTACGCTCCAGGTAAGGCTGCCAACTGTGGTGGTGTCGCCGTGTCTGGTCTTGAAATGGCTCAAAACTCTCAAAGAGTTCAATGGACTGCCGAAGAAGTTGATGCCAAGTTGAAGAACATTATGTACACCTGTTTCGACAACTGTTACGAAACTGCTGTTAAGTACTCTGTCCAAAAGGAATCTGAAGGATTACCATCTTTATTAAAGGGTGCTAACATCGCCGGTTTCATCAAGGTTGCTGATGCCATGTTTGACCAAGGTGATGTCTTTTAAATGATAGAGGTATAAATAGGAAAAAATTGGGAAAAATAAGATTAAAATTGAACTTGAAATGTAGTATGAGCTAGATATGAAAAGATTATTTAACTAAATAATTATTTAATTCATTGAGTAAATCAGCTTCGATCAAGTCTTTACCTATGAAAACTATTTTATTTTCTTTAATTCCTTCCACTAGTTTTCCTCCTAAAACAATATCATATGTATCTCTAACACCTTGAATGACTCTTATATCATCTTTATAAACCAATATTCCTTTAACTCTATGAATCTCTACTTCTTTGTCCATTACATGACTTTCCCATAATACATATTGAAGAAATTTCTCAACTTGATCAAATTGTGAAGAGTTTGTAAAAAATGGGAAATTGATTGCAACTGTTGATATTCTGCCATCATGGAAAGTCAGTTCATTCAAATTTTTAGTTCCAAATTCAAATGCATGCAAATTTAAAATTTTATCAAGAGAAATGTCTCCAAAAGATGTAGGATACGTTGGGGCAGTGGAATTAATTTGTTCGAGTCTTTGACAAACATTTTTAATATGTATATCATTGACTCTATCAACTTTATTTACTAATATAACATCAGCTAATGCTATTTGTAAATGCGCAGTTGTAATGCCTTCTTGTAATCTTTCTTCTTCTTGTTCAATCTCCTCCGCTGTCAAATCTTCAGATTTATTTATATGATCATTTTCTCTATGCCAATGGCCTCCAATATCATCTAAACATTTTTCAATATTCTCTGAATCCACAACAGTTATTACTCCATCAATATAAACCAGCAGCAGTAATCCTTCATCCAACCAAAACATTTTAGCAATGGGTGCAGGGTCTGCCACCCCTGTAGTTTCTAAGAGAATATAATCTATTTTACCTCTCAGATTTTCAATCAAATTTTCAATAGCAGTAACTCCATTATCTTTGACTGTGCAACATAAGCATCCATTACCCAAATCAAGCCATTCTTGTACTGATTCGTTTTGGTCTTGAATTGTAACTGCTTTTTCGATTTGCAGAGAATCTCCAAATTCATTCAATATTATTGCTAGTCTAAGATTAGATTTCTTCCCAATATGTTCCAAAAGTGTCAGTTTACCTGATCCAAGATAGCCTGTCACTATAGATATTGGAATCTTTTTATGAGCTGATTCATCAAGTTCCTTAGTTGCTTCTCCCTCTTTTTCTTTGTTCATTAAATTTATTGGGTTCCTGTTTTCATATTTAACTTGGCCGTCGTGAGGTAATTCCTCTACTAATTGAGGTATATCGTCATCCATTTCTAAATCGATTTTGTCAAAATGCTTAGATTTAAATTTCTAACTTTACTGCACGCAACAGTTTTCCAGCTTACAGCACGGCTCTTGGATGATACAAAAAAGAAAAAGAAAAAAAAACAATTAATATTCATATTTTAAATTACGGGTTCAAGATAAAGCTACAATATCTCCAGTGTGAATAGCTATTAAACCAATTGTTCTTCCCAGGATGTACAAGTTTAATCCCATACTCGATTTAGTCCTTCTCGGGGCCATTTTTTACTATCTTTGGTTATCCCCATTCTCCAAAGTAGAAGAGTCTTTTAACATACAAGCTATTCATGACGTTGCAAACTATGGACTTGATCTTTCAAAATATGATCACAAAGAATTTCCCGGCTCTGTTCCTAGAACATTTCTTGGATCTTTGTTCATTGGAACTTTTACTGGGTTAATCAAAACTGCTTTGACCTCAATTGGTTATAAATCTGACGATCAAAAATATTTACAGTTTGTTGCTAGAGGTATCTTGGGATTGGCCAATTTTGCAGGATTTGTGACCCTTCGTAATGCAATGAATGCTATAACTTTTAGAGATAAAAAATCAAAAGTTAAAGGATTAATTGGATTTTGGTTCAATTTACTTCTTATTCTGCAATTTCATTTACTTTATTATTCCACTAGAACTTTACCAAATTTTATTGCCCTCCCCTTGGTCAATTATGCATTGGCTAAACTTTTAAAAGGTGATTATTCAGGTTTGACATGGTTAGCTTTCACAGCTATTATTTTTAGGTTGGAAATTGGATTCTTTGCTGTTATTATTGCACTTGTTTCCTCTCAAGTGTTTGGACAATCTAATATTTTCATTAATTTTGTTATGTTAGCTGTGGGTACTGTAATTGGATTGATCTTGACTAGTTTAGTCGATTCTTATTTCTGGGGATTCTTTGTTATACCTGAACTTCTTGCTTTCAAGTTCAATGTTATTGATGGAAGAGCATCTGAATGGGGTGTACAACCATTTCAAGAATATTTTATGAAATTTTTGCCAGCTTTATTTAGACCTCCTGTTGTACTTATTCTTGCTATTCCTGGTTTTGTTAGTGATCCAGCTTATGATGGTATTCCATTTTCCCGTGCTATTAAAGAAACAGGAGACAAAAAGAAACCAATTTCTCATCCAGCTCGTCATTCTCTCAGAATCTTGTTTGTTTCATCAATACTTTACATCCTAGGTATGTCTTTCCAACCACATAAAGAATGGCGTTTTATTATTTATACAGCGCCTGTTTTCATACTTCAAGCTGCAAACTCATTGGCTGATATCCTGATTAAATCTATTAATTCATGGTTGAGTAGAGCTTTGTTATTTGTTGTGGTTGTTTTACAAGCTTCACTGATTCCACTTTCAATTATTCAAGGTTATGCTTCTTCGTTTAATTATGCAGGTGGTGACGCCCTTACAGCTGTAAATAATCATATTTTAGCTGCAGGGGAAAATTCTGTTTTAATTCATCTTGGAGTTGCATCATGTATGACTGGTGCTAGTAGATTTTCTCAGCTTCAAAAGCCAGGTATCATTTATGACAAAACTGAAAATGAAGAAGTGTTATATGGGTTTTGGAATGACGTCAATTATTTGATTGCGCAACCAAGTCTTCATGACGTTCATTCACAACAAAAAATAGTTCCTTTCGTACCTGAGCATTGGGAAACCATTCATACTTCTAAAATTTTTGCAGGTGTTCTGACTAGACCAATAATTGATCTTATTTCAAACAGTAAAGGTACATCTCTTAAAGGATTTACTATTCAAATTTTACATGAATTAATAAGCGAGTATAAATCTCAAACTTTGGTCAACTTCTTAAGATCACTTATTGTGAGAAAAGATTTTGTTAATGTTTGGAAAAGAATTACTCTTGATGATTTACCAGAAAGGAAAAATGGCAAACCAAATTATAAACAAATTTTAACAGAAGTTGAAGAAACTGATTTCGAAGAAGTTACAGAGGATGTGAATGAAAAAATTGATGAATTGGAGGAAGAAATCATTGAAAATCATGACTAGTTATTTTACATGTATAATAATCTAGTAATACACTTTGTATATAAGAATTAATTTGGTGTAGAAGATAGTTCTATAATGGGTCCTCTAATATGTTCAATCCTTTCCTTGAGTTTACTGACCGGTGAAAATCTAGGTGTAGTGTCTTCTTCGGAAGTGGGAACAAATATTGGTGTGATTCTTCTGAGTACCTTGGCAGTTTCTATTGTCAGCCTGTCTTCGTACAATGGGCTACGAATAAATATATCGTCTTCATCACTTTCAAGATTGGTTTGAGATTTTGGAGCAAAGTCTGGTCTCTTTGGTGGTATTATTGTGTGGGGGATAGGTCTGCGGCCCCTCACTCTCGCCTTTTGATAATGTTTGATCAATGCATCTATTCTTTCATTTTTTAATCTTTCAGTTGTTTCTTGTAATTTTGGCGGTGATATTCTAGTCAGAGGTGTATAGAATAATTTTTCTCTCTTTTTGATTGGAGTTGACAAATAACTTTCGTTTATTGGTGTACCTCTCGGTTTATTAGCCAAAGGCGATTGAATTGATAAAATACTTGAATCGTGTAAATCAACTGATCTTTGTCGCAGTTTAAATAGCCACACTTCAAATATAGACCTTGCTTTTGCTGATCTCCATCTGTTTGAAAATAACTCACAACTTTGTTGATCTCTTTTCAATTTAATGATTTTCATGGACCATTTATTCAATAAATCACGTCCAGTATCTAAATCCTTTTGAGATATCGTAGAGTCAGCAACCTCATGAAGGTATTCCATCCTTGTGTATTTGTCATACCATTTAACCAAATGCCTCTTATGCATGACTTGGTTTTGGAAATTAACCGCTTTTTCTTCCAGTTCTTGTCTATATTTTGTCTTTGAATGCCAATTTGTGAAAACATTAACTACGGCTAACAGATTGTTCAAGAATTCTTCACTTTGTTTGTGCATGACATCATATTTCTCTTGATTCTTGTTATATTTAGTTGCCCAGATTTGCAAAAATCTAGAAAACACCACTTTGTTGGAAACTTTAAGTTTAAAAACTTCAATTTGAAGTTCTTTCGATCTCTCAAATTCATATTCAAATTTATTTTGCCATTTCAAAAGTGTGGATTTTAAAGCAAGTCTATCAGCAAGATTAGTTTTGGTAAAATTTCCAACTTTCGTTTTATTTTGTTGAATTTCAGAATACTTTTGTAAATAAATGTTGTAAAATTTCCTTTGGACATTCAACGATGCTATTTGAGTCAGTTGAATTTCAGAATTGGTTGCATTTGACCAACGGTGAAGATATTTTTTGATCAATTGCTTTTCTATTGGATCCATCAATTCCTTTTCTTTTGTTGATAAATTAGTTGCAACATCATACCATTTACTAAAATATTTTTTTAAAAACTCTTGCCTTTTCTGTTCTTCAATTCCGTGTACTTGATATAAAAGTCTCCATTTGTTGAAATATTCAGGTTGAAGGTTTCGAGATTCTTTGTTAACCATCATTAATTTCCATTGCTTGAAATTTCGTTTAAGTAAAATATTACGTCTAAAAGTGTCAGCTTTCTCATATTGCATTCTTAAAGTATCCCAGTGAGTGAGAATGTTCTTTGCAATGGTTTTATCAATTGTCTGAAGGTGATAATTAGCCATTTTGCGTAATTCATACTTCTTTTTCCATTGTTGTATAAGAAAGAACTTTACAATTAAAGTATCATTCAGTGAAACCACTGAACGTAGATTTTTTTCCATTAAATGCTTGGTCACCCAAATTTGAAAATAATTCTTTAGTACGAATTGACGGTACTTTTCACTTAATAGTTTAATTTTATGATTATCAATATTAGATTTGTTAGTCCAATTATAAAAAATAGTTCTTTTCGTGGATTCATCGTTTTTGAATTGGAGCTCATTTAAGATTTCTCTATGTTGAGCTGAAACCTCTGATTTTCTTAAATAAAATTTTATAATATTGTACAATGCTCGTTTTTTAATATTTTTGCTGTGCTGTTCTACAGCCAAGTTATTATGAATATCGATGTTCAAAGTCTTTTCTTTCCATGCTTTTAATGCTTTAATTTGACAGTTACAGGTTGCAGTTTTATTCAAACTTGTAATTTTGTTTTGTTTAGTATACCATTTTTCAAGACAATTCGAAGTCACTTTAAAATCAGAATAATTTTTGGCTGTTACTAATAACTTTTCATTTCTTTTGTTTGTGTTATACCATAGTGCTATAAGTTTTTTGAGTTTGTTGACCTGCCATTCTTGTTCCATATATTGAAGCTGATGAATTGTCAATGTTTTTTTGTTCCAATAACGAAAATATGTGGTAGCAATTCTCAATTGTTGCAGAAATTCGGCAAATGCAAGTCTCATAAGAAGGGTTTTTGTTGAAGCTTCTTCTGTCAAGCAAATATGTAAGTTATAAAACGACTCCATACAGTTTTCGATACCGAAATTTTCATCTATTTCACCATTTTCAAAATCAATAAAAAGATTGGTATATTTAATAACATCTTGTACAAACTTGGTGTCAAATTCTTCAATGAAATAATCACCGCTGCTAAAAAGATTCAAGTAGCAATTCATTATTCGTGGGAAATCTAAACTAAATTGAAAAAAATCAACCATTTGGGGTATAATGTCATTAAGCAGGTTAATGAGCTTTATCTGATCTGATTTGGAAATAGAAGTTTCACTTTCATCGTGTAGAATTGAATCATTGGGCTGAGTTGGCGACGACGATCTGGAGTTCAAAATGTTGTCAATTATTTCAGGATTTTCCTCTGGAAAAAACTTGATAGAAGAACTTAATTGGTTTGTTATCCCATAGAATTCTGTTGGTATCAATTTGGGTAAAAATTGGTCATAAAAGTAATTCAATTTTAATTCTCTTCCAGAGAAATCATCTAGTTCTAAGAAATATGCACGAGAATGCTTTTTAAACAAATCAATCAATAACCTTACAAATTCTTCTCTTTGTTCTGGTTTGTTTATGCATATTTGTAGAAATGTCTGATATAGGCGTGAAATGTAATTATTGTTCGAAGTAAAAACAACTTTTGAATTGTCTGGTTGTTCAAACAATTCCATTTCCGGGTTAGAATCCGACTTCACAAGTCTATCTAAAGTTTGCAAAACTTTAGTATCATTTTCACCAGGTTGTTCTATTTGGTTTTGAAATCTTTGGAATACGTTGTCCTCTAATTCCATACAATTTTCAATGTATTGAAGTAGTTTCTCTTCAGTTTCTCTTTGTCTTTGAATTAAAAAATATATGAGTTCTGAAACTGTCGAAAGTATTCCCACAAATTCCTGTTTCAAAGGCCCTGGTGCCCCCTCGCTCAATGTGGCCATAAGACTTTGAGCGATTTCTGTTATTTCTTTACAATGAGTAAATTCATCTAATAAAGTTGTGTGTTTGCGGTCGGAATCTTTATCGATATAAAAGATAAAATTTAAATCACCACAATCAAAACGCTCGTATTGTTTATTCTTGAACCCCAATAGCTCTTGAAGGTCCTCTATGGCATGATGTATATGCCTTTCAACCTCTATAGACAGTGCAGCCTGCTGCACTGTTCTTAATTTGGTTAAAAGTGAGCTAAGAACACTTAACATCAATTGTTTAACAAAACAAAAACATATTTCTCATTATGCGTATGATTATATGTACGTGAAGAGGTAGGTGATACATAGATCCGAATTTGTGAGGATTATATAAAAAAATAGTTAGCAAAAAAAAAAAAAATAGATATATATATGTATATATACCCAATTCACAAATTGAAAATCTGGAGTTTACCAACTAAGATCACTTCTTGATTCGAATTATTATTAGGAGAGTGAGTGAAAGATTGGCGGGAGCACAGTTTCAATTTGTACAATGTCTAACAGATTATCAGTCAACTATGAAAGTAAACGGATACGTGCCCCAGCTATTAGCAGTGCTAATGGAAGAGTGATGTCAGACGGAGTGATCTATCTGAATAGAGAAGAAGAAGTTTCTCGGATGAATACTCTGGTAAGAAACGTTTCTGAATCTGAAGCTTATCGTAGCAAATCATCTATGAGTTCTTCTACGAATGACTCGTTTGAATTCATGGAAACATGGTCTCAGCCAAATGAAACAGGGGCAGAAGATAAACGTGGAAATACACCCATTGATATAAGACCGTCGCATAATGGAGCTCCAATTTTCCCTCCTTTTAAGGAAATATCAGAGGAATCAAGTTCCATTAATTCGCGTAGCTCATCGCCAGCAAAACTGGTGACCACTTCCAATTCTGGTACAATTCTGGTGGGGCTGATTATTGGAGCGTATAATCTGCGAGTTTCTTTAGATCAAACATCAATAAAATCCGCAGGTCTTCCTAATATTAGATCTAATCATGGTAATCAATCGGGAAACGTCACGAATGATAATTCTAATACAAATACAACCACGCCAAGTCAATATCTGGCTCATGCATATTTACCTTTACAAGGAACAATAAAAGATCGACCTGTTTCATTGTATGAAAAGCCACCAACTCCAACGGATACACCTACGGGACCACTGCATACTCGTAATGGTCTGGCATCTTCAACCACTTCCAATACATCTACAATAACTGCTCCAAAAGACCGTCGATTTGTACAATATGTAATTAACAAGCAAACGTCACTGACTAATTGGACAATGGATCTGGTAATAAGGTGGCTCGATACTCATAAGTTTAATCGACTGTGGAAAGATACATTTAAGCGTAACGAAATATCAGGAAATAGATTTCTTGAGCTTCGAAATTATGAGGTTGATCTGATGATATGGAAACAATTCGGTAAGTTTTTAAATTTGGATTCGGATTTGAATTCTATTAGTCGGTTTATAAGACTTTTAAAAGAAGAGGAAGACGGGGCTTCTTATCTGCCTCCAGAAGATATTAATTCTTCTAGAAAATCATCAAGTGATCTGAGTGGTGGATTTTCTACAAAATCGGATAACAGGAAACTGTTGGCAACATTGACAACAGCATCACTGACTAATACTACTAATATGACTCCTACTTCAGTCAAGCAAAGACCATTTTCTTATATTGCTCCCCTGAACAAAAATAAAGATCCGTATAAGTTTTTCAGAAAACATAATCGAGCTTCTCTGAATGAAGAAAAGAACTATTCTATTACAGCTCCAAATTCAGCTGTGTCGAATTCAAATGCTGAATTGCCTAAAAAGGCGCCGTCCAAACAAACGTCTCTTTCACTAAATGACGAATATTTGTCTGGTAGAAATCTGGTACTGCTGTTACCTCAGCAACTGCAGCAACTGCAGCAACAATATCAAAACCTGCCTATTCTGTTACAACAGCAATTGCAAATGGGTAGCAAAAAAGATCGCTTTATGAATACATTCAGAAGAGGTGATAGGAAAAGTAAATTATACCCTTTAAATTCGAATACTCCAAGTTCTCAAAATAATATTAGTCCCCAAAATCTGACATTCCCCTTTGCTCCTCCGTCACCACCTCCGATAAATATCGTTACACCTACATTATTCCAAGGAACTTCTAGCCAAAGTTCTGTTCATTCTTTACCAAGTATACAAAAAAGCCGACAACTCACTCCGAAAAGTGAAAAACAAAGTTTGAGTGCATCATCGGACCATTATATAGGAGACGATTACGACGTAGAATTTGCTGATGTTCCAGAAATGGATGGCTACGATGATAGTTTACACTTCTTGGATGAAAAGTATCTTCCTAAAGCAAATACTGATTTTAAGCCTAGGATGAAGACTATTCTTTTAAGTAAAGACAATGTGTCGTTCGCATCTACAGAATTGGATTTAAACGAGGAAACCAATCTTAAAACTCATTTTGTCAAAATATTAGGTTTGATAGACATTGGTCTGATTACTGTACATCTTACTGATTTTGGTTCTCAAGAGGGACATGCACTTCCTGAAAATAAGTTATCTCAAATAGTGGAATCACTCTCCCTACCAAAATTTTATGTCCGTCAAGAATTATCATCTCCTTCAATCAATACGTACCTGACAACTTCTTCTGACTCCAAGCTGTTTGAAATTAAGGGTGAAACTGATGAGAAAACATATCCGGCAACTCCACAATATCTTCTTCAAGGTAGTCAAGAAGCAAAAGTTGATTATTGGACTTTTAAAGATGTCGAGAGATTACCAAAAATTAACCAATCCCCAAAGAAGTCAACACCTAGTTTTAAAGTACTGCCTGCTTTACTGCAACCACTTTCACATACTATTGTTCCTCTCAACAATCAATTTTCATTGAAACTAGATAAATTACGTAAAGAAAAACAGCCACTTCTTCAGATCAATACTAACGTTACTGAGGTTTCAACTACTACAGGAGATCTGACAACTCCTGCAAGTCTGGCTTCACCGGCTAATTTGGATACCAATAATAATGGGCAAACTAGTAGATTCAGAGTTATCCGTAAAGAGGGAAACGAAATTGATTTCAATAAAAGAAGAAAGTCACCATATGAACTGAAAGCCCCAAAGCCAATTCCAAACATTTATTCATCCTCAGTTGGTAGTGCTGGACTGCCAATTCTGGCAACTACTGTTTCGACACTTCGTGATCCAGATGACAAAAAATCAGCTGCACCAATTGTATCTCAAAGTGAAACAATTACCGAAGAGAACCCGCCATCCAAAACATCTTCCATAAGAGCTAAAAGAGCCCCTCCACCTCCTCCATTAAACAGAAGTGTATCTCTGATCAATAGAAAGCCAACAATTCTGCTGTTGGTTTCAACATTTTCGGAAGACCTGTCTTTTTCATCATCGCGTTCTAACAGTGGTAGTGATAGATCTATGTCTTTACGTCGTGGATTAACTAAACAATTCAGAAGAAGAGACCCATTTAAGCAAAATGATATTTCTTTTGAAGCGCTTCCAGACGAACTGCATCAAAACGATGAAGATGAATTTTTTGTGAAAAAGGTTTCCAAAAAACTAATCAATTCTAACAACAATGACGATGACGATGACGATGACAGTTTTTTTATGAAACCAATGAGTAATAAGAATACACCAGAGGGTTCATATGTGAAGCCTGCTCTGAAAATGCATGTACGTCCCCCCATTGAAGAAGTGTATCTTAACCTTGAAAAATATTTCCCAAATACCAATCTTGATAAACCTATAATTGATGATTCCCCAGTTCTGCCAGTTGTTTCAGCTGCAAAAGATATTCCTGCTCAAAGAAAACCTACAATTTCAAGAACTTTTTCGAATGCTAACATGCTGCCTAATAAAGTTATTTCGGATGAAACTTTTAATTCTGTTGGTGCGCCTTTATTAAGAAAAATGAAGACAATTCGTATTGTTGCCAATGAAGCAAGGAAAAAGAGACTTGAACAGAAAACCCTGCCAGATGTAAGTAGGAATAGTAGTGGGAAAGTTGCTATTTCTATTGATCAAGAACTTGAGAATTCCAACGGAGGTTTGACCCGTAAAAACACTAAAATGTGGGGTCAGAAAGTTATTGAAGTCACTTCTAAAGAAATTGATAAGGGATTTGTTTCTAAAATTCGAAATAATAAAAACGGTGAATTTGAAGAGTTTGCATGGATTAAAGGTGAATTGATAGGTAGAGGTTCTTTTGGGGCTGTTTATCTTGCCCTTAATGTAACTACTGGAGAAATGCTTGCGGTGAAGCAAGTGGTTGTTCCTTCAGGTATCAAATCTTTGAAAACTAAAGATGGTATTGAAGCACTTCATAAAGAAGTTGAAACAATGAAAGATTTAGATCATGTTAATATTGTACAATATTTGGGATTTGAGCAGAAAAATAAGACTTATTCACTTTTCCTTGAATATGTTGCTGGTGGACTGATTGCCATGTGCATGAAATTATATGGACCATTTGAAGAAGATTTAGTGAAATATTTAACTAGGCAAATTCTTTCAGGTTTAGAATATTTGCATGTCAATGGAATTCTTCATCGTGATTTAAAATCAGATAATTTACTTTTAGAAGTTGATGGTATTTGTAAAATTCTGGATTTTGGTATCAGTAAACGACTGCTGGATATTTATACTAATAATGCTGAAATGCTGATGCAAGGGACTATATTTTGGATGGCACCTGAAGTAATTGATCTGATTGTAGAAGATAAAAAGCAAGGATATTCTGCTAAAATTGATGTTTGGCTGCTTGGTTGTGTTGTTTTAGAGATGTTTGCAGGTAAGAGACCATGGCTGAATGAAGCAGTGGTTCTGGCAATTTATAAGATTGGTAAAACAAAATTAGCACCACCTGTACCATCAGATATTAAAATGCTGAGTGCAGCTAGAGATTTTATTCTGAAATGTTTTACAATCAACCCTGACTTAAGGCCTACTGCAAAACAATTATTAGAACATGAATTTATGAAAGAGAATTCAAATTTTAAATTTCAAGATACCAAATTGGCCAAAATTATTGAATTTAGAAAAAAATCAGCACCAAAACAATAAGACTTATAAGAATCTACAATATAAAATTATATAAAATGGATATGGATTAATATTTTGCTTCTATGTACAATCTAGTTCAACTTCAACTCGTTGACAACCAAATGAGTTTGGAATGGTTCCACTGGAATCCTTCTTCTCTTTCTACATCTTCTTTTTCTTCTGACTACTTCATAAAATGGTTCTCTTGTGATCTCAACTACTTTAGCTTGTATATCAAAAAATTGTTCAGGGATACCATTGTCATCATGATACGTGTATTGAGGAGATCCGAGTTCAATAACTTCATTAAAAATGATCGAATCACCTATTTCTGCGTTCTTAAGTTTGAATGGAAGTATTATAGTATCACCTTTGGTAACAAGAAATTTCTTTTCATGTATGTTTACAATCAGATAAAGTGATTTGCAGTTTTGTGAATCAAGTTTGAGTGGTGTAAGATCTGGCAATGCACTAGTAGCCATATTTCTCATGAATCGACTCGCCAGGAACGCCAGACGAACTACGTTTGAACGGAACATGCTTGAAGTTTAATATGAATTTTTGAAAAAAAACTATTTGTTACACAAAAATTTCGATAGATTCAAAGGTTAAAAAAATTCTCAAAGATAATTACAAAAATAAAATTAAAAAAAAAAAAACCTATCTATCTTCGAAAGCCTATAACTAAAAAGAATTTCAGTAAGATTTTTTTTTATTTTTTTTAATCATTTTCATTTTTGTTGTTCGGTTAATAGAGACCCAGGCAAAGATTGTTGCTATTAGTGTGAATATGCTAGATAGGGTCTCTTTTCCTTTCCCTTTGATAGTTCCTGGACCATTATCACTATTTTCTTAAACCTTCCCCCTTAAATTACTCCTTTTTAAAGTAGTTCAATGACTCCCTTCTTTTTTTTTCTAACCACAAGATGACGAATTGGATACGGTAAGATTTTAAATGTTTTGCCTGCATATAGCTTGCATGGAATGGACATTTTTGCCCAAGGATGTAGAAATAGTTAAAAAGATCAACTTCATCAAAAAAACATCCAGCAAGGGTATTAGAATAGAGGACTATCAATCATCCTTTTTGCCCATATTTTATATAAGTGGATAGTTTTTGGCGTCTTTTTCAACCGAAAGAATAAAATTCTATCAATCACTGTTAACCAGCATAACAGTTTTATACAATTAGCAACAGTTGGATATACTTAATTGAACAAAGTTCATTTTAGAAACCTTTTATCAATCCCGCTATATGGGTTATTACATTGAATATCATTGCATAGTTTAAATTAGAAGGAAACGACAAAAAAATACACGTCAAAGCATGTCGGGGTCATTTTGGAAGTTTAGTACGGGGTTTACTTCATTACTGAACGTTCTGACATTGTTAGAACAATATAACGCCGCTGGCGATGAAACACCAGAATCATTACTTGCTAAGTTACTAGATGAAAGTGATCTTTTACAAGAACTTTTACTGAACAACACCATGTTATTGGAGTTTTTAAGAGGTGAAAAAGTATTAGATTTACTTGTTGGTTTAGTAGTTAAAGAAGGTAAATGTGATTGGTTTGCTCCTGAAAAGAAATCAAAAAAGAAAGATTCTACAAGCAAAGAAAAGACTAATTCCAAAGACGTTGATAATTCTGATCAGAAGAAGGAAGATGTTGAAATGGAAGATATTGAAGAAGAGAAAGATGAAGAAGTTGAAGTTGAAAAGGGAGAAGCACTTGATACACAAGATGATAAAGACAATGAAATAACTGAAGTTGTTTCAAAGGAAAATGATGGTAATGAAATTGCAACTAATAATAATGACGATTACGAAGAAGACATTGCTCAGAAAGATGATGAAGTTGATGATGATGAAGATGAAGAGGACGAAGATGATGAAGATGAAGATGAAGATGACGATTTGGAGTCGGAAGAAGACAAAGAAATCCGTCATGCATCTTTGGCTGCTGAAATTCTAGCTGCTGATGTTTGGTCTCTTACTGATACAGTTATGGAATCAAACATTTCCTTGGATAATTTATGGGCTATTTTACAAACTAAGGTTGCTCTTAGTATTAATCTTCTGACTTATTTTATGAAAATTATGGAACACTTATTAGATATGAAATGTGATGAAATGATCACTTATCTTATTGAAAATCAACCAGAACTTGTTTCTAAATTTATGAATCATTTGCTGAATCCACCATTAATGGATTTCTTATTAAAATTAATATCTACTGATAAACCTGATAATCTGACCGGTATTGTTGATTTTTTGCAACGCCAAGGACTTATTCCTAGATTAATTTCTGCATTGGATGTAGATGAAGTTATTCAAGGTGAAGAATTATTAATGAGACAAAGTCTGGCTGCTGATTTTCTTAAAGCTTTAATTACTATATCTGCGAATTCAACTACGGATCTGCTGCTGATTGGTCCCAATGAATTAACTCGAGAACTTGTTCTGAAAGATCAAATGGATAGACTTTGTGAAATCATGTTAAAGGGTGAATATGCATTAGCTAATGGTGTTGGTATCATAATTGAAATTATAAGAAAAAACAATTCTGATTATGACTTATTACCAGTTTTATACATAACTTTGGAAAGTCATCCACCTACAGGTCGTGATCCTATATATCTTGGTCATTTATTAAGAGTATTTGGAGATAATATTTCTAAGTTTAATGAATTGTTATCTGCTACAACTAAAAGTACTTTGAAAACTCCATTTGGTGAAATAGAACCACTTGGTTTTGAAAGATTTAAGATTTGTGAACTTATTGCTGAACTATTACATTGTAGTAATATGGCATTATTAAATGATAATAAAGGTTTTGAAATTGTTAAAGATAGAGATGAAATCAGAAACAAAATGAAAGAATATGATCCAGTAAGCTTCAAATATAATGAAGTTGTTGTTTTACCTAGTGAAAGTTCAAATAATAATGAAGAATCTAAATCTGACAAAGAAAAGGAAGAAGAAGATTCATTAGGAGAATCACCAGAAACAGCCATGCAATCATTATCAATAAATGATACCGTAAATTCATTCAATTCAAGAGATGATACATTTGAAGAAACACACGCAAATGCTAACTTATCAGAAGAACAACTTAGAGCTAAACCAGTTGTTGGTGATTATTTAAAGATTTCACTTTATGATACTCAAATTGTTCTGAACATTTTAAGTATGTTTTTTGAATTTCCTTGGAATAACTTTCTTCATAACGTTGTATTTGATATCGTTCAACAAGTTCTTAATGGTCTGATGGATATTGGCTTCAATAAATTTCTTGCAATTGATCTTTTCGATCGTGGATTGATTACTGGGAAAATTGTCTCAGGTCAACTGCAATGTCAAAATTATGAATCTGATCATAATGGGCTTCGTCTTGGGTATATGGGACATTTAACATTAATTGCTGAAGAGGTAGTTAAATTCATGGAATTATTCCCAGTTCGAACTCTTTCAACTTTGATTGATGAAAAAGTTGAAGATCCTATTTGGGAAGATTACGTAAATGACGTCCTTTATGATACTAGAGCTAAGTACAATGCATTACTTGGGGGTGGAGAAGAAGAAGATACAACTTTTGATGAAGGAGTTGGAGAAATTCTTGAAGAATCTAAATTTGATGATCTGGAAGAACTGGGTGAAGATGATGATCATTTTCTGAATTATATGCTGCAAGAATTGAATACTGGTGCTGAAAGTAATATACCAGTGGCTCGTCTGTCAGATGAAGATGATGATCTGAGTGAAGATGAAGATCTTCGTGCACCTGGTATTGACGTACAACAACATAGTGCTATCGGCAGTAGTAAAGATGATGCTGAGGATGATGACGATTACATTGATCCAAATGATGATGGTCTTCTGTATAAACGTCCTTCTCATCCACTTTATAACACTCATGGAGGTATGGTGGATGAAAATGAACTTTCAGAAGATCTGCTGAGCTCTTCTTCTGATGATGAATTAGAAGATTCAAACCAGTATGACGGCAATGATAAATCTTCTGGCAGTAAACTTACACGATCTGCAAGCAAGAGTTAAACCATGTATAGTAATAATCATTTTTAAAGGGTCCAATTGACAATAAATTCATCCAAACATTCATTTACAATGATGAATTTTTTTGTAGAAAGATTAAGAAACGTATAATAATAATAATATAACTAAATCTAAAAAGCAGTAGTTGCTCTTCCTTCTCTTTGTAATGGTGGAATTGGATTGCCCAGCAAATCCTCGTCTTTTTGACCTTCTCTTTTTGGTACACCACCCATCAAACCCTTTCTCATGGCTAAACCCAGAGATCTTTCTCCACTTTCGTTATAAAATTCGTCTTTAATTGGATGCATTAATACTGTATTATTGCTGCTAATGGTTATTGAGGTATTTGATGGAACACATAACCAATCGCCTCTTTCAAATGTAAGTGGTTCCAGAGCAACAAAAATAACATCTTGAGAACGATTTAATCTTTCCATTTTAAATAATCCTGGCGCATATTCAAAAAATCTAGATCCAGTCAGGAAATGAAGCAGAGCAGCTTCATCAGTTTTTGAAGTGATATAACGCAGAATCACAACTGAAGTACCATCAGTTACCGCAAAGTTTAAAAGCAGCGGTTCTTTTGTAATTTCTGTTTGCCAAGTTTTAATAAGATCAATGGTCATTAATAATGCTTTTCTAAGTATTTTATGACAAATTGCAGGAGATTTATTATCATCGGGATCCACACCTAAACGAGCTAAACAGTCCAAAAATAATGCAAAAGAACATTCCAGGTCAGTCAGTCCTTGAATGAAAAGAAAAAATCTGTCTTCAATATGATTAATTAACTTCTTTTTAATAGATCCAAATTGTGAAATACCACCATTATGCATAAACATATATCTACCATACACAAAAGGATGGCAATTGGTTTCTGCTAAAACACCTTGAGTCAGAGCTCTAACATGACCGAAAACTAACAGCAGTTCAGTACAACGAGAAAGATTATTCAAGTTGACATTGTTCCAAGCAGGGGTAATAGCTTTAAATACACAAGGAGTATTTTTTTCAGAGTAATAACCAACACCAAACCCATCTCCATTAATGGGGTTACGCATATCTAAACGTAAACGAGAATCAAACAGCTGGTTAATGATAGAATGAGCAGGTTTGGTCAAAAGATCAGAAAGAACCATATTCTCTTGACCTTTATATATCATAAAACGGCACATATTGACTTGTTATTACAGTTGATGAAGTATCAAAAATGGTATAAAAAATGTGGCTGATTGATGAAGAGTCAGGATTTGAGACTGCAAAAAAAAAAAAAAAACAGGATAGAGTCAGTAAGGTTTTTAAGATTGAAACCATCAAAAATAAATCGAAGTTGGGAGCTAATTGGTACAAATTTGAGATTTAATCAATTGACAGCTAAACAATAGAATTTACATTACATGAAATAATTTTGAATCAAAAACATTCATTAATCGTGAATCAAAAGCGACCAATCCAATCAAATTTGTTAGCGCAGTATATAAGGCATCTTATATTTTTAACTACAGTAAGAGTTGCCGATAAGAGTCAAAAACAAGACTATTGCGACCCTTTAGTTTTTAATCTTTAATTGCCAAATTGAAAGTTTTATAAGAATGAGTTAATATCTCTTCCGATATATCCTTAAATTTTAGTAATAACATTCGGCTTTGGTTTAGGAGTTAGGGTAAAAATATTATAGAAAGTAAATTTCAAATCAATCAAATTTCGGACCAAATACTAATATGATTCAGTGCGTCATGTTGCCTGCATCTATGTCACTACATGACTCCCTCCCTTTGGCCGACAAACCCGGGGGCCAATTGATAAGAATATACACAAGGGCTCGGATATGCATCTCCAGAAACTAATATATATATAAACCTTATGAGCATTCAATGGCACTAAAATTTTGGCATAACCTATAAACGATATAGTTGTTGAAAATATCAAGCATTTAACAAATTAAAAATTTCCAGTTTGCCTAATTTATTAAAGGGATAAACAAACAAAATAATTATTTCAATCAAGGGTCAATTGAAACTCTACGAAATTTAAACCAATACCACGAGCATAAACTTAATTTAGAGAATTCAAAGTTATCTTTATTAAGGAAAAAATTAGAATTGAATTACTAAGATTAAAAATCAACATCAATAATGTCATTATTCAGAACTCTTCAAAACTCGCCAGCTGTGGTCAGCATTTTCCACAATTCCAAATTACCTACACTGAAGGCAATGTATGAAGTGCTTGAAAAAGCATCTCGCAAGCTTAATGGTGATAAGACACAATTTCAAGTTGATATTATGGCAGATAAAATCCCAACCTATGATCAATTCAAATACCTTGTCAGTCAATGTGTAGCCGGTGACGAAGGTAAAGAAGTGTTGTCACATGCTTATCCATTTATGACCGATAAAAAGAAGGAACAAGGGGGTGGGTCCGTTACTCAAAAGAGACCAGTCGGACTTGCTCAACTCAAATCATTTACTGAGGGTGAATACGCCATTATACAGGAAGCCTTTGAGCATCTTTTAGAGGAACGTGAAGAGCACCCTGAACATGATCCACTGGAAGTTTTTTTGGCTCCGTTGGTAGTTGATTGGGATCAAGGGTTAGTCGCGGGCGATGAATTATCATTAGAACATCTTTTGGCCAAATATACTGCTTGAGAATAAATAGTTATGATGGAAAATTTAAGATAAAGTAACTTTGCTGCTTAAAATGAAATTATTTTTTCTGTCTATTTATTGTATGAAAGTTTTATGAATTTATCTATTAATGTAGTGGTTATAAGTTATAAAATGTTTTTACAATAAGAAATATAAATAAACATTAGTCGATTCTTGATTAATTAAGACGAGCACTAGAATAATACGCTTTTAAAACTTATTTGAAATATTTTTCTATTATTACCGAATGCAAACAATCAGTTAGAAAGCACAGCCTTTCAAAAACCACACGTCAAAAATCATGGCGCATGTAGTGCCCCTTCTCTTTCTTCAAGCCATGGCAAATTTCTCAAAGCCATGGTTAAGGCATTGAAAACATGTATAGGAATAATTTCAGAATTTGATTTTATATACTAAGAGTAATATAATCAATAATTAAATTATTTAATAACGGCTTGTTAATACGAAAATCAAGAAATAAAGGCTTTTTTTTCTTGTACCTTGTCATGTTTCTTTGTTTTTCATGTTGTTTTTTTTTTTTTCCACTTCCTTTTTTTCTTTCTGCATTAATTCTAAATATATACTTTGGTAAAAAAAAATTAGAAATAATATAAATTCGAATAATTTCTTCATCTTAAACAACATACATTAAATTCAGTGTTTTAAGGACCTCTTGAGATTTCAAAGGTCTATTCATATCATCGCCTCATATACACAAAAGAAAAGGACACAATAAATGTATCTCGCTTTGATAAATGGATTCCAATCATTGCTTTGGGCCCGTTTATTCTTAATAACATGCCGGGATTTATGGGGATACTTTTGGATGAATCCATATTCTATCTATGTATCATGGATATATAAGGGAATACCTCACAAGTATTTTGTATACTTGCAAGTAGGATCAGTCTTACTTGAATTAATGCATTGGGCAATGGGAGTGGTTCCAGCCAATATTATAAGTTTACTTATTCATCTGTGTGGAAGACTTGTGGTGGCAATATTAATTCTGTGTTGCTTACCGGATTCAATGGCAAACTACCTGATAGTATATGGAATATTATTACTCATATGGTCTTGGGCAGACTCATTAAAATACTCATATTACTTTACAAAAGATTTACAAATCACACCTCGTTGGCTCGAAATATGTCGCCACAGTCATTTTATCATATTATATCCCATGGCATTACTTTGTCTGACATATATTGTCTACTTAGCACTTCATGAGGATCTGGGTATTTATTTGGGGATTTTATTAGCTCTGTTGCTGTTGTATGGTTGTGGCTATGCTTGGATGTTTATGCATATGTGGGAAAGAAGACAAAGGGTTTATCAGCTGAAAATGTTATTGAGAGATAAGGTTTTACGTGAAAAGGATGGTTTGGATTGTGTTTAAAGCAATCTATATTGGTTAATAGACTAACGATTAAATTTATTTCGTTATATCATTTATGAAAATAATGTAGAATTTTTTTTGTATGCATCATAATAGCCAGTAAGAAAATTTTTTTTACTAACAATTATTTGACATAATTTTGCAACTAAAATAGGAATTTTCAAAATTAATAACAAAAACTAATTTTAAAATGTAAATAAAGACAAACTTTTGAAGAAAAGAAAATCGTGGTAGGAAAAAAGAAAAAAGAAAAAAAACAATCTTTGAAAATAATGTGACACGATACAATTAAATTTTTACGCCATGTTCTGGGCATTTAAAACAACATTACAAAATGATGGCTGGAATTTAAGGATTTCAATTCAAAGCCTCCCTAATTACCGTATGACTCCTTTTAAATCATAATGATTTATTGTTAAGTATATTTTGATTTATTGTTAAATATATTTTGATTTATTTAGTAATGTTTTACGATTCTTAACATTTTTATTTTAGATTGCTGCATCCAATAGTTAATATAAGGTGTTTGGATGTCAATAATCATTTTAACTGGTTAATCTAAAGATTTAATTGATTTTAATCAATACAAACTATGAGTAGCCAAATATAAACTAATTTATTCTTTAAATTATATCATTGATCTTTTATGATTAGTAAATTCTTCTTAACTTGGAATTAATTAATGAAATTTGTTCCAACGAAGAAAAAAAAACATGTGCTTATGATATTGTTGAAATATATCGGAAATCGGAGCAAAAATTAAATCTTATAAATAGTATCTTAAGAATCTAAATTTATTTTGTAAATCAACATGAATATCATTAAAAATTATCTCGTTACCTACAATTTGGTTTCATTTTGCTTATGGAGTATTGTTTTAATCAACTTTATCTATTTTTGGTATGTCCTGGGTCAACCAATCTTATTTGAAAAATCCAGCAAACTTATAAGTGTAGTTCAAGCATTCGCTGTGATAGAAGTTTTCAATTCTGTCATTGGAATAGTCAGTTCACCCGTTTTTACTACTGTAAGTCAAGTTTTATCACGATTTTTCATTATTTTTGGCATTTTTCGTCTACTTCCAGAATCTCCAGCAAATATTCACTTGGTATATATTACGGTTAGCTTATCGTGGAGTATTAATGAAATAATTAGATACTCTTATTATGCTTCAAAGTTGAAAGAACTCAATTTGAAATGGTTAGAATGGCTTCGTTATACTACATTTTACGTTTTCTATCCAACTGGATTCATTTCAGAAATATTAATTATTCACTTATCTCTTGACACTGCTGCAAGAGTTAGTATTTGGTATAAATATTTTTTGATTTTAAGTTTATTTCTTTTCCCACCTGGATTTTTCATGGTATATACTCATATGATGAAACAAAGAAAAAAAGTATTAGGTAAGAAGTATTTAAACAAAGATATATAATCATTTAAGTTGATTGGAAAACATCTTTAAGTCCGCTATCCCCAATCAACTTTTCCCCATCAAACTGCTTGGACTATCACGTGACGGTCCAAAAAAAAAAGCAAATTGAGAAACCCAAATTTAAAATTCTATTTGTTTCGTGAAATCTGAAATCAAATACCCTTTATCAAAAATGTCCGAAGCGCCACGTTTACTCGTTGCTTACAACTCAATTTCCTCATCTCTTTGGTCGGTTGT
Organism: Kurtzmaniella fragi; assembly: GCA_030581955.1. NCBI lineage: Eukaryota > Fungi > Ascomycota > Pichiomycetes > Serinales > Debaryomycetaceae > Kurtzmaniella > Kurtzmaniella fragi. The sequence goes on along the minus strand of JAKTWE010000056.1, from coordinate 17,560 downwards.
ACTTTTTAACACCATTTTTCTTTGGTCTGCTCTTGGGCAACCAATTCTTTTTGAAAAATCGAACACCGTTCTCATTGGAGTTCAATGTTTAGCTGTGATTGAAATTTTCAATGCTGCTACTGGAATCGTTAGATCACCACTTTTCACCACTGTCACTCAAGTGTTTTCTCGTCTTTTGATTGTACTTGGAATCTGTCGTTTACTTCCTGATTCTCCAGCTAACACTCATTGGGTTTATGCTACCCTTTGTTTATCTTGGAGTATTACTGAAATTATTAGATACTCATATTACGCTTCCAATTTGAATGGAGAAGTTTCAAGCTGGTTGGAATGGCTTCGTTACACTACATTCTACGTTTTATATCCAACAGGTGTTGCCTCAGAAGTATCTATGATTTATTTTTCTCTTGAGACTGCCGGTACAAATGTTGGAGATTGGTATAAATATTTCTTAATTGCCATTTTATTCACTTATCCGCCAGGTTTTTACATGTTATATACTTATATGATTAAACAAAGAAAGAAGGTTTTGGGTAAAAGATATCAAAAGGAAAAGGCAGAAGAACTTAAAAAGTTCGATTAAATGGGTGTTTATATATTTAGTATAATTTTAAATTATCAACCAATTTTTCCATGTAATCTATGATTTGATCTTTATTTGTAAAATCAGCTCCATCAATGACATTTTTATCCTTTTTATTAGTACCCCAAAAACTAAACGTTGATCTTTTATGAGGTTTTTTCAATTCTTTGTGACTTTCAAATACGGCTCTAAATTGACCTCTAATGAAAATTGGATCATGTTTATCACATAATCGCAGTATAATTCTAGTAATTTTATAATTTGGCATATACTGATACCATCTCACATTCCACGATATTAATTTCATCAATTGTAATAGGATGAAATCCAATGGAAGTAAATTTTCTTCTAAATCTTTTATAAACAGTTGTTTAAATTTCAAATCAAATTTATCTAATAATAATCTTTTGGAAAATAATTCATCTTGATATGAATCATGCAAAATATCAATTCTACCATCTGAAGCTTCAGTAAGAACTAATTCATCATAAATATCAAGTAATCTAGTAATGGCAAAAAAATCAAAAGGAGTTGCCTTTGCTGTTGTTATCAAGGCACAAATAGCTTCTTTAATATTATATTTGACTTGCCATCCTAGAAGTCCAATCATATTCCATTCAAGAGCTGAATGATGAGTATTTTTTGCTGGATTAGTCACTGTCATTAATGACTTTAAATCTTGGAATACACACACGAATAATTGTTCTACCCATTCTTCACATCCAGTTGATTCTTTTAAAGTGACCAAATCATCCCATCCTTTTAATGCTGCAAACAATGTAAGTAAATCATAAGCTCTTCCCCAAGTCAGATGTTTTTCAAAATTCATCATCAGCGCCAATGGGAGACCCGATGATATAGATGCAATTGAAGTTTTTGAAGCATTAGGACCACAAGATTTGATCAATAATGGATCGACTGCAGAAAGCTCTTTTGCAGATGCATTTACTAATGGAGATTGATAAAATTGATAACCAGTATAAGGATGTCTTCTGAGAGAATCAAATATAATTAATTTATCCCAAATTTTTTCTATGCTAGCATCATTTTCATTTTCTGGTTTAGGGAAATATTCTTTAAAAGTCTTTTCACTAATAACTGAATCATTTTCTAAAGTACTCACAAAAGTCTTGCTATAAAAATCTGGAATTCCATCAACAATATTTGGATCATTGTTTACTTTGCGACGATTTAATAAAACTGGTAAATTATTGAAAACTTCAAATGCATCTGAATATTTACCTACTAATAAGTAGGAAAGTGATAAATAAAACCAAGCATCAAAATCTAAAGGTAAAGTTTTAATACATCTTTCAGCTATTATAATTGCCTTTGAATATTGAGTTTTAGATATTAAAAATTTCACTTGTTCAAGTAAAACAAGAGCATAATGTGTAGAAGAATATGAATTTTCTGAAGTAGCAATTTGATGTAACAACAAAATATATTCTTGTTCTCTATTTTTATGAGCTTGACTTTTCCAAAGTTGTAAAATTATGTAATTCCAAGAACTTCGATCTAAACTTCGAATTTCGGATACTGCCACATCAACGGCTTCATTAGAATTATCCAATTGGCATACCCTTATAAGGGTATTTATAAGTTGATTTCTATATTGACTGGTTTTATTATAACCACCACGATTAGTGGTTGAAGAAATTCCATTCAATCCAAGATGAGGTTCAGTCATTGCACCTTTGGGTAAATATTTAACTAATAATTTCACCGCTCTTATAAGGGACTCTTGATTAGTAAAAATATCTTTATAATTAACTAAACCGACCAATTGCTTTTGAGGTTGATCTGTTTGAGCAAATAATCGAATTATTTCAGAAACGCATAATTCTTCCCAATAAGTATTGGAAATCTCAGTTTTAACAGTGGTGGGATTGAACAGTAAAGTTTTGCCTTGTACATTAGGTACAATTGAATATGATTTATCAATTTTCAATGCATTAGTATCTTTATGATAAATAACTAATTTAGCTCTGAAATCTGAACGATTGAATATATTATATGCACAAAACGAGATCATTGTTTCTCTTTTGGATCCACTAAGACCACCAAAATAAGTATCACCTTCTCTTTTAATACCAATAATAGGTAATAAGTAATCTTCAATATCCATTTCGTTGAAGAAATTAATACCATTCGCGTAATGATAATATCCTACGTATCCATCGTCGTCAGGTTTTATAGCTCGCTGTACTGATTCATCAATAAAATCATGATCCAAATAATTCAGAGACAGAGAACCAAAATAACGACCCCAATGAACTAGATCTGCACTTCCCAAGGGAAAATCTATCCACAGTTCTATCTGTGCTCTATTTCTTGCCGCAAATACTTGTCCATAATACTGTTCTCTAATTCTTGGTGTTGTTTGTGGAGCAACCTCATGAGGTATTTCAGCTATGGAGTTTGGAATATCAGCCTGAAAGGTTCCTCCGGAGACATTGACCGACAGAAACTGTTGTAGCAGATATACCGACAGCTTCAGTCGGACATGACTTCGTTGAAGTTGGCTTATCTGATCGTTCATGTTTTAGCTTATATGAATTTGATCGTGCAGGAATCTTTATGAAACTGAAAAATGCACCATGTTTTAATGTTCTTACTAACAAATAAAAAAGAAGAAGAAGAAGAAAAAAAAAAAAAACGCCTCATACATAAAAGTTACACCATTTATCTTAAAGAAGAATTAAAATTTTCTATGTAAGTTATTATTTTAGATAATTCTTGTTTTTTAATAATTGAGCCATATTGGCAAATTCTTGTACAAGTTCGAAAACCGTTTGAGGTTCCGTAACATCTATTTTACCCTCACCTCCATTAGCAATCAGAAGCAGTTGACGAAGTTCCATAATTGCAACACAATGTTCAATTCTTGTAGTAATATGATTTAATAATTCAACTAAATCTTGATCTTTAAACAGCATAGATGACAGAATATTTTGCAGTGAAGTTTTTTGAAACAGTTGATTAAGTCTTATACCTTCACTAAACATAGTCAGTATGTTTTCTAATCTTAGTGAAATCAGTCGGAGACCAAACACACATTCAACTGGAAGAACACCTACGTTTTGATCTTTAAAATCATCATCAGTTTGTGATTTTTGCAGGAAAATATCATAACGTATTTTCAATTTACTTGGATATATCAAAGTAATCATTTCAGGAGTTTCAAGACCTTTTAATTTTCTTTCTCCTAAAGGATAATACACTTGACCTAATTCTTCAATCAGATTCAATTCCCTTTCAATCATTTCTCCTGCTGCAATATTTCCTTGATAAGACTCTTCCAAAGTAGTTTTACCATCTTTAATATCATTATGAATTTTGAATAATCCATCCATTTCATCCAAAAAATCTGAAGAAACTGCAATTTGTCCACCATCTGCAACTGCTTGAATTCTAGCTGATCTATTCACCATAGGTCCAAAATAATCCATTCTTCTTGTGACCACATCAAGTTCATATACCGGGTTACCCCAATGAATACCCATACGAACAGATAAACCTCTAAAAACAATATTTTTTTTAGAATCTGTTATTTCACAGCATTGATCAGTTTGAAGAATTTCTTTCGGCCAATCTGCAGTAAGAAGTTGTTGTTGTACAGAAAATGTCCATAATAATGCCAGAGAAGGTGATGGGAAAGAACACATGAATGCATCACCTTCAGTTTTAACTTCATACCCACCGACAATTCTAAGTTGACGTCTCATAATTGCATTATGAATTTTAATTGCAGATCTCATTGCAACTGGATAAGCATCCCATAATAATGTAGAATTTTTTATATCTGTAAAAACAAGAGCTAATTCTCCAATTGGAGGATCAATTTCTTCATCTAATCTTCTTAAAATCAGATCTCCTGCTAAACTACGATCTCCTCTTCTCTTTTTAAACATAATATCATCCTTTTGCAGGAATACTCCAGAATATTTACTTTTAGCCTTTTGTTCACCCAAAGTTATGACAATAACATTAATTTTATCACTTGCACCATAACAAATTGCAAAATCACGAAGCTTTTGAGCTGCTCTCATTGGGTCATCTTTAACTTGACGAATAATATCAACTGCTAATTCATACAGAATAAAATTCCAAACAACTTTAGTGGCTATAATGATGGTACCATCACGAAGTCCAGTTATATCCAAATCTGTAGTATCAGGTCCCAGATGTGTATGAGGAAGAAAATCAAAAAATCCAATACCTCTTGAAATTGGTAATTCACCATCTAAAAGTCCATCACCAGAAACATATCCACCCGAAGCTCTAACTCTTTCAAATTCAGATCTTGTAGTAGGATCATGTTTAGTAGTCAAAAGAGTATGTTCTCCATTAGGGTAACATAAAAGAGCTTCAATATCACCCACATTAGCAGTATATAACATTTTGTCCTTGATATATACCATTGTTATTGAAGCACCTGCAGAAGAATCATCTCTAAGCAGTAAATCTAAATCACCCTTTGATTGGTTTTCAGAACTTTCCAAATGAGCTAAAGTCCCATTAATTTCTCTATTCAAAGCCAAAAATGTACGACGAATAGCGTCTTGAACAATTTCAGATTCTTTTAATTTATTTAATTCACTTGTGAAAATACTAACAAATATTGTTTTAATAGCCAGTGAAATTCTATGACCAACATTACTTACACCCAATTTTCCATCAATTGCAACAATAAGTACTTCATTTTCATTACCTCTAAACTTTTGAATGAAAACGTCTCTTGTCAGTACACATTCACGCATTCCCATAGAATCAGACACACCATATCCAATATTATCAAGTTCAGATGCAGTTGTTCTAATTCTCATTTCAGGATTTTGATCTGGAACCAGTGAAGTAGTTAAAGTTACATCAATTAATCCTAGAACTTTCAAATTTTCTAATACAAGTAACGAATCAAAATATTCTCCAGTTTCAGGATTTTTAACGTGAGATTGTTTAATTTCAAATCTTTTGTTACCTGAAAAATTAAGATATTTAAGTGCTTTATTCCAATGCCAATTCCAATCATATGGCCAATTCAGAATATTATATTTCAACTGATTTGAACCAACATCAAGATATTGAAGATTAGTCAATTTGGCCAATTCCGCAGGAAGGGAAACGAATTTATTACTATTAAGATGAAGTAATTTTAATGATTTCATATGTTCAAGATCATCAGTTGGAAGAGAAACAACCTCATTACCAGAAAGATAAAATTCTGTTAATTTAGTCATATGACGAGCTGCACCTTCAGGAATTTCAATAATATCATTATATGATAAATTAAGAGATTTAAGTTCACTAAGAATTGAAATCAGTTCAAAGACTTCATCATTCAATCGATTATCTGCCAAAGTCAATACAAGTAATGAGTCCGCTAAAGATTGAGCACTTGTTGTTGGAACAGATGGTTGTGAATTAGATCCACCTGCAGCTTGAAGATTCATTGAGCTACTTATTCTTTGAACATCAGCTATAGGAGGTTTTGGGAACAGGTTGAGAATGTTAGAAGCTGCATTTAAAACAGTTAACAGTTTTAATGACCAAAGTTCATTTGGTAATGATTGTAAATTATTCAGATGAACATCTAAATATTGTAAAGAAGTTAATTTACCAATACTAGCTGGAAGTTCTTGAATATTATTACCATAAAGTGAAAGAACAGCAAGTTTAGTTAAATCTCCCAATTGTTCTGGAAGGTTAACTAAATGATTTTTGTCTAAAACAAGTTTTTCAATATTTGGAATTCGATTAATAAATTCAGGAGGAACACTTGTAACTTTAGCTCTCAGAAGATCTAAAACAGTTAATATCGGAAGAATATTTTCAAATTGAAGATCTGTAATAGGATTACGATCAAAATGAAGTAATCTTAGATTATCCATACGATCACTGAATGCAGAAATGTTATTTTTCGAAGCATATGCCACTTCAAGTAATGGCAAGCTGCCTAAAACATCAATATTGGAAATCTTATTATACCTAATGTCCAATCTTTTTAACAGAATAAGTTGAGTGAAATGTTGTGGAATTGCTGTTTCAAGTTTATTTGTACAAAGATTAAGTTTGGTAAGATTTTTCAATTTACCAATTGATTCAGGAATTTCCAGTAAATCATTATATGAAAGATCTAAATCCACTAATAAAGAAAGTTCAGAAATTTCTTCAGGATATTTATGGAAATAATTACTACTCAAATTTAAAATTCGAAGTTGTTGTAATTTAGCAAACAGTTTTGGAAGATTTTGTAATTGATTCAGATTTAATTTCAATGTAGTTAAATTTTTTAAATGACCAAATTTAGGAGGTAATTCATCCAAATAGTTTTTTTGCATATCCAAATTTGTTAATTTTTTTGCTTCTAAAAAATTTAATGGGAATTTTGAACAACCATTTCTCAGGAAAATAATGCTAGTTAAATTATTACACAGTTGAATAAAATCCAAAGGTATGTAAATAGATGGATTATCTGCAACATTAAGTTTTTCAATTTCATATGTATGTTGATGGAAAATGATAGGAATATTTTTTAAATTTAAACCTGAAATATTAACATCAACATAATCTTTCAGTAAAAGTAATTCTTCTTCATGAGTTAACAGTCTAAGATAAATGTCTTCTAAAACAAATTTACAAATAAAAGATAAATCTTCTCTGCCAAGAATAACAAGATTTTCTTTATCTGTATAACCCAGTAACTTTAAAAGTCCCAACTGAATTTTTAACGGTTTTTCAAATGATTCTAAAACTTTTACACTCAGACCAATATTAACTGAAATTTGACAATTTGCAATAGATTCCAAGAAAAACTTTTTTTGAACTATTCTTAACAATTCAGCAGTAGTTGCTTCTATAGGAGCACGAATGGTTGAAAAAGTATTATCTTCTTTGAAAATACGTAAAAATGGAGACGTTTTACTATCAGATGGATTACCTGATTTATCATGTCTTGAACCAAATAATATTGGCAAATTACCAAATAATTCCAATGGTTTGACAGTATGATGATGATGATGATGATGATGGTGATGAGAATGACTTCGTTCATCATTGGATTCAGGTTCACTTTCAGAACAATGACCAGAGGAACATGTTGATATAATACTAGAATTATCTTGTTGTGGAATTTCCTTTTTGTTATCGGAAAATTTAACATCCCAAGAATCTGGGGCTCTCCATGATCCACCATTAACCATCATATTAGATATAGAGGATTTATTCACTCTTTTAATTTCAGGGAATACAATTTTAGAAGATTCTTCAGTGGGGGACTTGATAATTCCATGCATTTCATTAAGATTCAAATCAAAAATTGGTTGTTGAGATTTTTGATTATCAGGAGTGGTTGAAACTGGTGGACTGACCTCAATTTCTTCAATTGATTCTTCTTTAGGCTCCACTTGAATTGAATCAGATCTTACAGAAGGAGTTCTAAAATCTAATTTGCTCGTTTGAGATTGTTGATCACTATTGTTGTCATTTCTATGATCAAACAGAGATATAGAAGGAATTCTAAATTTATGCTTGTGAGAAAATGAAGATCCTCTACTAGATGAAGTATTATTCAGTGTAGCCCCAAAAGATAAAGCCCTTGATGGATGGAATCTTCCCTCTTCTTCATTTGTAGGAGTTATTTCCTCATCCTTTCTATTTGAATATATTAATTTACCCAATAAAGATCCCTTTTTCTTAAATCTGGGTTTAATCGGTTCTCTGAGAGGTGGAATGTTAGTGGCACTTTTATTAGCATGGAAACCTTTATAAGATTCTTTCAATTGAGGAGATCTTTCAGGATTGAATGACATCAGAGATACCAGTGATCTTGGACTAAAAGTACCATCTGTTGTTGAAGCTTTACGCATTGAATGCTTCACTTCGTCATAATCAATGGAATCACCATAATTTGAGTTGAAGTAAGGTTTATCATCAACCTGAGTTGGAGAGAGAGGCAGGGTGGGCATTCTATTAGAATGATCATACTCGTAGGATGGAAGAGAATCATTTGGATTCTGTCCAGCAGGTCCAACAGCGACCTTCATACCACGAGGTTTTTCACGCTTTAGAAAACTCATGTTTAATAACTCTATGGTCCGGTTTTGATTTAGGTGAAGGTTTAGTTCGGAAAATAGTAAGGAAAAAACCAAACGACTACCTGCAGTATAGGGGCAAGTATAAAAAAAAGTCAATTGAAATTATAATAGAAATGGAAAATTTTAAATGAGCGAGTAGTTGTTATCCTATGTTAATGATTGAACAAAAATAAAATAAAATAAAATGAAGGTGAATTTTGTTAAATGAAACCTTTGAGTCTTTTAAAAATATAAAATACAGGTTATAATTTTATATGTGGGGTTGAATATTTTAACAATTAAAATCAATTTGAACCATTAAATATTTTCCATTTGTTGAAAATATTACATAGAAAGTCTAAGATTTAATTAAAAATAAGACCAGATTATTCACTCACAAATATAATAGAAATTAAATTAGTTTGTAAATTACATCTATGCATAATTTAGGGAACATCAATGGCAACCAGTAGCATAGGGATATAGGTTGTCTAACAATTTATTGGCGAGCTTGTGCAGTATCAAATTAGTATTTTAATTAAGTGCATGAATTTTGCATGGAAAGTGGGATATATTTTACCTAGAACGGATGAGAATTTGGTAAATAAAGTAGTCTTTATGCTGAAATGCAGACCTTAATAAAGAGAATATTTTTCTTTCAAGTAATGTATCCTATCTGCAATCGAAAGTTTCAAGGAGGGTGGATGTATTATTATTATTATTATTATTACCATCAATACTGCCTCGTGAAAGTATGTTCCAATTCATTAATCTTCAATTAATTTTTTAGTAAAATTTTCACAATTAGAAGTGTTTTTCAATTGATTCTATTTTTTTTTAAAATGTATACGGAAAAAAGTAATTATAAAAATTAAAATGGTTTAAAAAATATCATGAAAATGGAAAGTCAATTAAATTCAACACCTTCTTTGATTATTATGTTATGGAGAATGTGTTAGAATGCCAGCTATGTGAACTGTAGACCTAAAAAGATAAGATTAAAAAATGTAATTAGTAAAAAAAAAAAGTGAAGCATAACCACGACAACAAATCAAGGGTTGATTTTATATTTATCGATCAAAACTAATTTTCAGTTTTCAAAAGTTTTATGTCAAACTCCTATTCCCATTTAATCCGAATTTAGGTTTTTGATAGTAGTATAGATCAATAGAGGTTGTTAGTTAGTGGAAAACTAAGTTATATTCATGCATTTCGAATTTTATGAATTGACTGGTTGGAGTCGAAAGTTTAAATTTAAAATGAAAAAAAGAAAGTGAATGAGGATTATAGTGCTCGCGTAAACCGTTCAATAGCGCCCTTGAAGGCGTATGGATGCATTGGCACTTTCTGTTGCTTCTAAGGTATTGGAAGCCTGGAAAATCAGCACACGTATGCACTTGGCAATTTTCTTATATCCATTTTCATTTATAAACATCGAGCATCCATGAATTTCCTAAATTTCAGATCCAAGTTCCCATTCTTTTTATTGTTAAAAGAACTTTACTATTAAGTACTCTAGTGGTCAATTCTTGAAAGAGGAATATTAAATTGTTCGCATAATCGATATTTACGGACAGTTTTTTTTTGTTTTCAATTGAATTAATATAGTAGTGGGAAATTTTCACACATAATCTATCTTACCCACTAATAACAAGGGCTGATAAATTATTACCTTTATTTTACTCCTTTTGGGTTTAAATACAAAGTATTTTTTTTTTATAATTTCTGATCAAAGTACCAGATTTCGTCAAAAAAAAATAATTTTGGGAAAGAAAAAATAGTTGATAGACGAGAGAAAGAGCCAGCTCATATATATATATAAAAATTGATTGCAACATGTCTGACTCCTCTAGAACTATTAATCATAAACTCAATGATTTGTTGAGTAAGAATAACATTCTGAAGAATAAATTGGATAGTGCTACCGCCCTTAATTATGCCACTGTTCTTAAATCCAACATTCTTGGTAAAGATAAACAAGAGAAGGTGAATCTGATAGTTGTATTAGCCAAATTACTTGATTGTATAGTTGGTGGTGATGCTTCTCTGAATGAATTCACTAGAATCTTGGATCATACTTTATTTCAAACATTGTTTCTGATTGTTTCACCAAATATGAGTACTGAAACTTATAAAGCTATACTTAAAATTTCAGTAATTCATATTCTGGGAGCTATTTTTAAATCAAGAGATGATGAAATTACAGTTGGAATTGAAAAGTATTTACCATTATATGAATCACTTATAGAATATCTTGATGTATTAGATATAATGACTCAAAAATTACATCTTCAAGATAATAAGATTACTTATAATCTGATCAAATTAGTTCTGGATTTAATCAATAAGGCTTTAAAACATGAGTATAATGGTATTATTACTTTAGCTGGTAGATTGAAGCATGTGGAGTTTTTTTCAACCGTTGGAAACTTCCTCGATGTTGAAGATAGATCAACCCTTGAAGGAATTAATATTCTTAAAGTTGCTTATTTTAACCTTAATGAATTTTTAGCCAAAACTCATTTTGATCTTTCAATTAAAAGTCATCAAGTTATGCTTAATAATTTATTCATTTTTTTGGAAGTTTCTCTTAATGAATATGGTACTGTTGCAACTACGGAAGAATATGTTAAAGCAGGTTTAACTGCTGATCCAAGAAAATTTGTGGTAGATAATTTTACTGTGTTATTAGCTATGGATCTTAAAATTTTTTTGAAGAATCCAAATTTCACTTTTAAAAAAAGATTTCATGAAGAATTAATGATGAGTAATCATAATCGTACTTTCCCATTATATCTTTTTATAAGATTAATCACTGACATGTGGTTAGAAATCTTTCATCATAAAGAAGTATATCCAACTATTTATGAAAATATTTTATTATGGGAGCATATGATTTATTTTTCAATGAATACTTGTTTAGTATTATGGCAACAAACTAGAGCAAGAATTGAAGGTAAGGCAGGAGAAATTATTCTTACTTTAATTAGATCTCAAATTCCATCAATTGAAGTTGGTTTATCGAAAAGATCTTCAAGTATAGAAGATTGCTTAGATCTTACTAAAAATCAAACTATTGATGAACTTCGTCATAAGCAAATTCTGATTTTAAAAGAAGAACATGAACAGCGCTGGAAGCTGCAATTCAATGAATTCAATAAGTACCTTAGTGAAGAAGTTATGGATTTTGTTTGTGAACAGCGTGTTATTCAACTTTTGAAAGGTTCATGGGTTCATACTGAACAATATGGTGAACAATTATTGAAAGTAACTCTGATGACTAATTTCAAACTGCTGATTGTTAATAAATATTACTTTATTATTCTTTCCCCAAACAGAAAATACATCTATTATAAAGAATTCCCAGAAAAGGCTTCAATTAACCCAAGTTATGAAGAAATGGAAACTCAACTGATTAGATTATTGGATGTTTTAGATTTCAGACTGACTAAAGTCAATGAACAAATGAATAAATCTGAAAGAAATGGGAGTAGTTTACAAGTTAAAGGTACTATTTCTTATGAAAAAATCAGTTTATTAGGAGAAGGAAATCGTAAATTGATTCTGTTCTATACTGATACTGAAGTCAGTAAATATGTATGGTTGGATGGTTTAAAGATGCTTCGTGGTATGATCAAACCAGGCCAACTTTCCGAGGAAACTGAAAAGCAATTGAAAACTTTAGAAGAACTCCGTCGTAATGCTCAATTATTATCTTTAGAAGATGAAAAATTTGGTGGTGAAGTTAACTTTGACACCAAATTATTGGAAGATCTGGATCAAGATGATGAAGAAGAATATTTTGATTTGGACGAGTTGGTGTCAGTTACCACTGAAGGATTTTACTATAAATAAAACAACAACTATAATATATGAGGAGACACTAATTACAAATTTAACTGTAGACTGAATAAAATAAAATGAAATAAACTAAATAAACAACAAGAAATAAAAAAAATAAAAATAGGTTTTACAAAATAAAAATATTGATTTTCAATTTTCATCTCATCTCATCTCATAGAAATAATGGCCAAGAAGGGAAAGAAGACAGGAAAGTCTGCCAAAGGTGGGTCTAACAAGAAGTCCGATGACTTTGTTTTGACAATTGACAGTGATATTGAAGAAAAGGAAAATCCTTCGCAAGAAGAAGAAGAAGGTGATCTGGATTTTGAAGTTGAAAAGAAAGATGCCAAAGATCAAAAAATTCAAGAACAAAAGGAAAGTGCTGATATAAACCCTAATTTTCAATTTTCAATTAATGACGGAGAATTAAGTGGATTTGATGGATGGAACTTTGATGTAGATGAAGAAAAAACCGGCAAAAAGGACGTGGATTTGGATGGTATTTTGAGATCTAAAGGTGGTTTAACAGGTATAGTCAAGGATGAAGAAGAAGAAGAAGAAGAGGAAGAAGAGGATGAAGAAGAAGAAGAAGAAGAAGAAGATGATGATGATGAAGAATTGGCTATGGATGGTTTTGGTATGGGAGCAAAAGATGATGAAGAAGAAGAAGAAGAAGTGATGGCGGAAGAAGAAGATAAAGAAGACAAAGAAGAGAATGTAGATGCAGACATGGATGAAGAATACCCACCATCTGAAACTGAAGCTGACCCAACCGAGGATACTGCAGAACAAATTGCCGAGTTTTTTGAACATCCTGAAGAAAACAACAATTCTCTTCATAGTAATTTCCAACTGTTACAACTTTCAAGACCGGTCTTGAAGGCTCTATCCCAACTTGGATATACGAAGCCATCGCCAATTCAAGCTTCAGCTATTCCCATTGCACTTATGGGTAAAGATATAGTTGCTGGTGCAGTTACTGGTTCCGGTAAGACTGCTGCTTTCATGGTTCCTATCATTGAACGTTTATTGTATAAACCTGCCAAAATTTCTGCTACTAGAGTTATAATTTTGGCTCCAACTCGTGAATTGGCAGTTCAAATTTGTGATGTTGGTAAAAAAATCGGTAGATTTGTTACCAATTTATCTTTTGGTTTAGCAGTTGGTGGTCTTAATCTTCGTCAACAAGAACAACAATTAAAGACTCGTCCTGATATTGTTGTTGCTACCCCAGGTCGTCTAATTGATCATATTAGAAACTCTCCATCTTTTAATTTAGAATCTTTGGAAGTTTTAGTCATGGATGAAGCTGATAGAATGCTTGAAGAAGGTTTCCAAGTTGAATTAACTGAAATTTTACTGCTTGTACCAAAGCATAAGAGACAAACTATGTTGTTCTCTGCTACTATGAATACCAAAATTGATGATTTGATTCAATTATCTCTTGATAAACCAGTTAGAATTATGATTGATCCACCAAAAACCGCAGCTTTAAAATTAACTCAAGAATTTGTTCGTATTCGTAAAAGAGATAATCTTAAACCAGCACTTTTATTCAATTTATTAAGAACTATAGATCCAAAACAACAAAATAGAACTGTTGTTTTTGTGGCCAGAAAAGAATTGGCTCATAGACTTCGTATTGTTATGGGTTTACTTGGTATGAAAGTTGGTGAATTACATGGTGCATTGACTCAAGAACAACGTCTTGCTTCAGTTAATAAATTTAAAAGTTTGGAAGTTCCAGTATTAATCTGTACTGATTTAGCAGCTAGAGGTTTAGATATTCCAAAGATTGAACTTGTGGTCAATTATGATATGCCAAAGAGTTTTGAAGTTTATTTGCATAGAGTTGGTAGAACTGCTAGAGCAGGAAGAGAAGGTAGATCTGTCACTTTAGTAGGTGAATCTACTCTGGACCGTTCCATTGTCAAAGCAGCTATCAAATCATTAGAAGAATCTGAAGTCAAAACTGGTAAAGCAGTTTCTCGTTCTGTAGATTGGAAGGCAGTTGAAGATTTAAATAAAATTGTTGAATCTAAAACTGAAACAATTCAAGAAGTTCTTGATGAAGAAATACAACAAAAGGAAATCATTCAAGCTGAAATGGAATTAAAGAAAGCACAAAATATGATGGACCATGAAAAGGAAATTCGTTCCAGACCTAAAAGAACTTGGTTCGAAACTGAAAAAGAAAAGCAGGCTCATAAGACTGCAGTCATGCAACATCTTACCAAACATGGTAAAAAGGTCAATTCTAAGAAGAGAAAGAGATTAGAAGAAAACAAGGAAGTTAAGAGATCTTATAAGAAAACCAAAAATGATAGAATAAGTAAACCTCAACCAAAGAGTAAGAAGAAGGGTAAGAAATAGAGCATAAAAATAACATAATCTTAGTTTGTTACATTGTAATATCTTTTTTTTAATTTTTAATTTAATTTAATTTTGTTTTTTGTTTTTTTGTTTTTTTGATCTTCTCTTGAATACTTCTTATTTTGATTTGGTGTCAACTTTAAACGGAGCATTTTCTTCATAACTCAATGTTAAATAAAGGCTATCGACTACTCTCCAATGTCACGTCTTCGGATATAACCAATCCACTGAAGCTTATTTTTCAAATAATTGTCCTTCAGGTGTCTTATTACCTTCTGGCGTTAGGTACATTTTATCTCGTTGCCATGCTTAATGGGTACAAGTTTGAGATTGATTGGATATTTCTGTGGGAATTGATATCTCCTGAGAATGCAATGGGGTGGACGTTATTTGTTTTATGGTTGTTTGACTCTTTGTTACTGGTTTTATTGGTAACTTTCATAGTTGGAAGATCTAAACTTGCTTGGGATTTTGCCATCACTGTTCATGTTATAAATATGATAGTTGTATGGGTCTATACTGGGAAATTTCCAACCCTGTCTTTATGGTGGTGTTTGCAAGTATTATCAGGAGCTATTTTAGTAGCGTTATCCACTTACTTGACTCGATGGAAAGAATTAAGAACTACATTTTTCAATGATATGTTAGACTCTCAAGAAAGAGGTGAGATGGTTCAAGAACCAATAGAAATGGAAAACATACAGAGATGATTGATACGAGCTAAATGAAAATTAATAATATAAAAATTCAAATCATGACATTTAAATAATTATTTTATACAAACTTAAGGAATAAAGAATAGAGGAAGAGGGGGGAGTGGTGGAGAGATTTACATGTGCCACTATAGAGGAGCTATTGTTATATTGAGAATTACCCACTCTAGAAAAAAATGCGATCTTCTTCCTTCTTGTGGGTAAAAATTTAAATAGAACAAAAGTTGATAGAATATCCAAAATTGTGATCAGGACATATTCGGTCCTTTGAGGTCCATGATATATATATATATATATATATATATATATACACATACTTATGAATCAATGAAATTTGTAGATATGATGAGTGATTAAATCTTTTTTTCATGACAAGCGTGTGATTTTTGATACAAATAATCACATGAATCAATTATTTTAATCAAGTATATATAAATCTCCACTTCCCATAACTTTTTTTTTCCCTGTTATCTACTCAAAAAAAAAAAATGCATCAATTCAAAATTGATATTAACAATCAAGAGTTCAGTGTTCTTTCCAATTTGAGCTGGCTGAAAGCTTTCGCAAAGAAAAGGGAATGGGACCGGTTAGTAATATTTTATCACGGATTTCCTGATACTAAAGAGTCGTATATAGAATTGATTGAAAAATTCAGTATAACATTACCTAACGCTTTATTAATTGCACCTGCTATGCGAGGGTATGAAATTGCAACAATCAGTAAAACTAATGATTATCGTATGACCACTTTAGCATTAGATGTATACACCTTGATTGGAATGTTGGTTCCTAGAGATGATGTACCTGTTCATATTTTTGGTCATGATTGGGGTGCAATTTTAGCCTTCAAATTTTCTTCTTTATATCCCGATAAAGTTACCTCAATTGCAGGACTTGCAATTCCATATTTGACTAATATAGCCATTTGGGAATATGTGTGGTATGTACCTATTCAAATTTATTTATCGTCTTATTTTATAACTATGCAACTTTCATTCCTTTATAGAAGTAAGTTGACACAAAGCGGTGGTGAATATTTGAATTACTTATGGAAATATTGGTCACCAAATTGGAAATTCACAAAACAAGATATAAAACCTTTAAAAGATGCATTGAATGAACCAGGAATTGTTGATGCAACCACTGGATATTACAGATGTAACGCCAATTTAAGAAATTTGAAACAAATCAATTCACCAATAAATTTTGATAAAGTACCTACCTTATTACTAGGTGGGGAAACCGATGGATGCATGCACAAAGATTTGTATTTATTAGAACAAAAAAAATTAGCAAAGGAAAAAAATGCTTTAGTTGAATTGATTCCAAAAGCTGGACATTGGTTACACAGAGAAGATCCTGATAAAGTGGTATCTATTGCTACTAAATGGTTTTTGGATCACAGTTGATAAGAAATAAATAGTTTTACTGAGAATTACTAAATTTTTTGAATATATTATGTACAAAATATTCTATATTTACATTTACAATCATACTTAAAATTATCAGTTATGCTAAAGTAATATTATCTGTATCAATTGTATCATTTAGTAATGTATTCATTAGACTTGCTATGAAATAGTTTTAATATCTGATTAAATAAGCATTTCAAAAAATATTTAATTATCTTCCCAGATGTTCGCTATAATTAATTTTATGTTAAATAAGATCAATTTTTATTTATCCTTTACGTCTATGACTTATAGTTCAATGCAATATATATTGGAATTAAATGGAAACATATTAATGGTATATATAAATTATAACAATTTGACTTGGCGGAACTTCTTCTTAACAATGTATGGGTGTATGGGTGTATGGGTGTATGGGTGTATGGGTGTATGGGTGTATGGTTGTATGGGTGTATGGGTGTATGGGTGTATGGGTGTATGGGTGTATGGGTGTATGGTTGTATGGGTGTATGGGTGTATGGGTGTATGGGTGTATGGGTGTATGGGTGTATGGGTGTATGG
>JAKTWE010000055.1:0-51967 GCA_030581955.1 Kurtzmaniella fragi | reverse complement strand
GGGCGATCCTACTCTTCGCAAGGCTCGAGATAAGCGTCGGGGCCGGTCAACATGGAACAGGATAGGATGAAAGGATAAATGATATTTCGAGATGAATTGATGTAGATGAATTGGCCCAAAAGTATTGATAATTACGGCGGTTTAGTTGTATGGTGGATGGACAAGCGCCTAAAAAGATCCAGATACCACACTATGAACACTCCAAGAAACACCCCACGCCCAGGCTTGCTGCCTATTATGGACGGGTTGCAGAATTATGCATGGAAATGTGAAAAATAATCAATTTGATGAGATATCCGATTAGTGCTAAGAGAGAATGTGCTATGTACTAGTATATAATTGCACTTGTAGGGCATGAACCATGCGATGTCAAATGGTATTAAATGGTGTAGATTGGATGTTCGCTTCGGTTGAGCCAATTGAACCACCGGGGCTGAAAACACACCGCATATTACGACGGCTTTCCACCTGTCCACTGCCGATGTACTAGACACAGTACATTGATGAAGCTGTATAGTATTTTGGCTTGTAAATTCATGCTTGAAGATTGGTCTGTTAGTTGCACAATCACATCTCTACAATAATAAGCTCACGTTGGCGGTCTACTACCAATTCCTTGGTCTACAACCAATTCCTTGGTCTACATTCATTCCTTACTGTACAATATGTATTATGCTTAATCCAGAGTTTTCTGGGTACCACGCAATAAACCAGTTCTTCTGGCAGCAATCAAACCAGCCTTTTGACCTGGAACTGCACCTCTAGAGATAGTAGAAGCCTTACCAATATGTTGATGGTTACCACCACCATGAGGGTGATCAACTGGATTCATGGCAACACCTCTGGTCTTTGGCCAAGAGTTTCTCTTAACCTTGTACTTGTGGAAAGCTCTACCAGCCTTTAACAATGGCTTATCGATTCTACCACCACCGGCAACGACACCGATGACACCTCTAGCGTCAGAAGAGATGATCTTCTTGGCACCAGATGGTAACTTGACTCTGGTCTTACCTTCATCTGGGTTGTGTCCAATGATGATAACGTAGTTACCGGAAGTTCTACCTAAAGCACCTCTGTCACCAACCTTTTCTTCAACGTTAGAAACAATGGTACCTTCTGGCATAGAACCTAAAGGTAAGATGTTACCGACGTTTAAGGAAGCCTTCTTACCGGCATAGATAAATTGACCGGTGTAGACACCTTCGTTGGCAATGAAAGTTTCTTCTCTCAATTTGTACTTGTATGGGTCACGGAAGACGACCTTGGCTAATGGAGCACCTCTACCTGGATCGTGAATGATTTGCTTGACGACACCACGAACGTAACCATGACGTTCGGCGTAATCCAAGTTTCTTAACTTAGCAGCACCTTTTCTCAATCTGGTGTGAGAGGTGAAGATGGACCCAGCACCCTTTCTTTGATTACGGATGACTCTACCCATGGTGTTGTTTGGTGAGAGAAGAGGTGAAAAATTGAGAGAAAAGTTAGCGAGTGGGTTAGGCCGCGAGGGCTGAGCCCTAGACGCAGCTGTGTGCAGGGAGCCGGTAGCCAGGCCCAGTGCAGTGCCAGCGCGCACTGGCCAGCGGAGTGCTCGTCCTGGCCGCCCCATGTGCAGGTCTCATCACCCCCACACCACAGTACAGTACACACAGTACCCACCCCACCGATCTGACTGATTACTCCTCTAGAGCAATACATCAACAGCACAATCTACTAAGATTCGCATTTTTTGTACAGTTCTTTCCATAGACTGATTCCTTTACACAGTTGTTAAACCTACTCTACATCTTGCAATGCTGGTTATGCTATTTCTACCTAATTTTGTTCTTCTTCTTCTTCCCCATACTCTTGTGTCTCTCCTTCAATCGGAACTCTAGCATCAATGGCTACATCGACTACTATGTTTCTACCATTAATTTCCTTACCATTGAATTCCTTAATTGCCTTTTCTTGTAAATCCGAATCTGCCAATTTAACAAACGCAATTCCCTTGTTTCTTGGAGCCTTGCCTGCCAATTTTTGTTTCTGAAGCACGCCATAAGGTAATTTTCTAATAGGTACATGGATCCATATTGGCTTATAATCCTTGAAAAGATTTTGTAACGTTTTAGGTTTAACATCAAACGCAAGATTAGTAATAAAGATAGAATCACTGGATTTCTTTCCTTGATCTAAAGGTAATTTGGACTTGGAAACCTTTTTTTTACCAGATCCTTTACCAGAAACTCCATTAGAATCAGATTTGGATTCTTCACCTTGTTTTTTATCCTGATTATTTTCTAAATTAGCCTTTTCAGCAACTTTTGCCTTTGTTTTAGCACTTTTTTTGGCCTCCTTTTCAGCTGCCTTTTTGGCCCGATATTCTTCCAACTTCTTGGCCTTCTCCTCCTCGGTAGGCGATGGAACTGCCTTCTTTACATAAATCTTTCTACTTTTGAACTCTTTGCCATTGAAAGTCTCGATTGCCTTATCTGCTTGCTCCTTGGTTTCAAACTGGACAAATGCAAACCCTAACGGCTTGGTCAATTGCGTCTTGCCGCTATAAATGTTTTTGGTGGGTATATCGACTTCTGTCACGTCCAATCCTTCGAAGAATTGCTTCAATTCCTGATCTGTGGCCTTGTAGTCCACATTTCCAATATAGATTCTTTCTTCAATAACTTGTTGAGACATTTGGGCGGGGAGTTGGCGAGCAGTTGGGATGCAGTGGTGATGGTTTAGTGAGATATTAGGTATAAACACACGAGATTCGATTGCAATTCGTGTTGTAGGGTGCTAAAATGAAGGTTCACTACGTGGAAATGGAATTGAAATTTGTTGATTTCCACTACTAGGCACACCAGGGAGCGGCGCGGGGCTCGTGACCGGGGATCAAAGAAGAAATATTATTGCTGGCGGCGTTAAGGCCAGGGAAGGTGATAAGGGACTGGATGATAAGGAGCTGCAATGGTAAAGATGTGGGAGCCTGGAGAGGGAGGTACAGGGACGGAGAGTAGATGATTTGGGCTGTTGGGGTGTGGTGCTGACTAGGTCCTGCGAATAGCACTAGACCTGTACACGACCCAGACCCTAGCAGATAGTCAGCTTAGCCCAGCCCAGCTCAGCTTAGCCCAGCCCAGCTCAGCACAGTTCAACCACCCTACATCCTACACATCCTACACCTCTTGTCACATATATATATATTTTTTATGAATTCTTCGCCTACCTCTACTATGTCTTTTATGAGGGAAAACCCATTCTAATCTACTTCAACTTGAAGAATAATTTAGGAGCAACACAGTCGTTGACACAATGTTGCAAGTGGAAAAATTCTTCAACACAATCTTCCTTGTAGTGCTTTTCTTCGTAACCTTCTTCTTCTTGTTCAGCAGTGACTCTTTCAATACATTCTTCAAAATGGTGAAGGTATGGTTTACATGCGGCGGTTTGTTTACATTCGTCGGACAAGGTGACCAATGGATCTTCAAGTTCATCTTCGTCTTCTTCTTCTTCTTCTTCTTCTTCATCGTCATCTCCTTCTTCTTCTTCTTCTCCATCTTCAGAGGCTTCTTCAGAGGCTTCTTCTTCTTCAGCTTCTTCATCATCATCGCCAGGCACCTTGGATGGAATTTCTTCTTGTTCTCCCTTTTCAGCTGGAGTTTCAGCTACATCTTCCTCAGGCTGTTGTTAGTATAGGTTAGAGAAGGCGCATAGTGGATGAGTGTGGGATAAGTGGGTGGTAATGGACAGTAGCAGTAAAGTGAAGGGGTTTAACACATACAACGATTACATAAACACCAGCGTCGGGAGTGCAGCTAAAAGTAATAGAACGAACCTTCCATTCCGGCCAAACGCCTGATACTACATTGCCGAGACTGTGACTGCCTGCTGCTTGGTGTACATGGTGAGTGCCCA
Source organism: Kurtzmaniella fragi (assembly GCA_030581955.1). Lineage (NCBI taxonomy): Eukaryota > Fungi > Ascomycota > Pichiomycetes > Serinales > Debaryomycetaceae > Kurtzmaniella > Kurtzmaniella fragi. The sequence goes on along the minus strand of JAKTWE010000055.1, from coordinate 48,073 downwards.
TTTCAAGGCGGTCGTTGCTGGAGCCTCGTGTCTACTCTCTCAAGCGTTCTCGCTCCAGCATTTACAGCGACCGCAGCTCCAGCCGTGTCTTGGACCAGAACAGTACCGCTCTGTTCCTTTTGTTCGTTTCTCTTCTTCTCTGTGCTACTCTCGACGTCTTTCTGACCACCAAAGCAAAGCAAAGCGTTCCAAAGTCCCGCTCTTTCGGGCGGACCCACCACATAGATCTACATAGGTGGGCTGGAACTGGCTCAGAACGTTGAATATATCTTATACGTTGATATCGCTTCTCCATTGCCAGATGCGTACATTCAAAGTTCTCATCACTGGGTTGTCATTACTGTATATCGTTGTTGCGTGCTAGCGAGACCGTGTGAACGACTCATACCCGGCCGCGTTCCAGATAAAACTCTTCCACACTGTCTCAACTGCTCTGCACTTGCTTACATGGGTCCACGACTGCTTTTTTCCACACTTATGACCATTCTGTTGCTCACCACTGAGCGATAGGTTGCAAGGATTCCGGGCCCGTGGGCGCTCTCCGATAGAATCCCTTGTTCAAGGTATACATACTTCCTCAGCATAAGCGACTGGGAGGGCAAATTCGATCAAATCTCTTAAGAAAGACATGTCAATGTGTAGTTTTTCGGTCTGAAGACTGATCGTGTTATGTGATTTTTCTTACGCTTCAAAAGAGGTGCGTATCATTGGCCAGAGTGGGAGCGGTTACCCGGCGCAGTCATGGGGCCATGTGTGCAGGCGCCAGTGTTGGAGAGAGAGGAATGGGGCCAAAGGGGGTGTATGGAAACCGTTTCAAGCGGTGTAGAGCAAATAGGTGCTTAGTGAGTGGTCAACAGACTGTCATTGAACTCAACCAGACTATCAAAGACAGATAAACATACAGGCAGAGCAGCGTAGGGTAGCATTGTCCGTATGCCGGATCCAGATCACGGTATCTGCCCATATACACCCACAGAGCCGACCTGTGTACAGTACCACAGCACCAGGTCGATCTAGCACCGTATACAAGGGTATTTCGAGCTTAATACCTACAGCGCAGAGATATTACTACATCATATATTCCCCCAATACAAAAAATCGATACCCAAAGGTCGAACTCAGAGGGATCGATGTAGTAGATATAGGCGTACTGCATACAAACCCGAGTGAAAAATTACAACTCAACAAGCAGCAGCAGCAGCAGCCAGGCAACCATTGGTTATTGGTGCTACGAGCCGCCAGGTGGAGGACAGGAAACAGGAACTACAACCATCATCTAAACCAGCATCTAAACTAACATCTTCTTGTGCTACATCGTTTAATACATTGATATTATTTCACTATATTAGAAACTCTAAACTTGAGAAACAGTTGGAGTGTTTTCAATAGCCTTGGCCTTCTTAGCGGTCTTAGCTTGAGACTTGGCACCCATGATACCACCACCCCAGTGTCTTCTGGAATCTTCGTACTTTTCAGTGAAGTTAGCGTTAATGGTAGAGACTAACTTGGCTAATTCAGCTTCGTCAGCAGAGGAGACTTCGGTCAAAGCAGCAACGGAAGAGGTCTTCTTGTGAACTAAAGTTCCTAATCTGGCCTTACCCTTGACAACGGCGTATGGAACACCCATCTTTCTACATAAAGCTGGTAAGAAAACAACTAATTCAATTGGGTCAACATCGTTGGCAATCAAGACTAACTTGGCCTTCTTGTTTTCAATCAAAGAGACAACGTGGTTTAAACCGTACTTGACAACAACTGGCTTTGGAGAAGCGTCCTTAGCAGACTTACCTTCAGCAATAGCAGCAGCTTCCTTGGTCAATCTTTCCTTCTTTTCAGCAACAGTTTCTGGTCTGTACTTGTTGAACAACTTGAAGGTTTGAGCAGCGGTGTTTCTGTCTAAAGTGTTTTGGAATTGAGCAATAGCTGGAGGAACCTTCAATCTCAAGGAAAGGATCTTCTTTTGTCTTTGCAATCTGACGTATTCTGGCCATTTGACAAATCTGGACAAGTTTCTCTTTGGTTGGACGGCTTGACCAATACCAAAGTTCTTTGGGGTGGCATCAACCAATGGGTTCTTGGCGACGGTGACCTTGGACTTGTTAGCTAATGGTGCTGGAGCAACCTTCTTTCCTTTTGGAGCCATTGTGATGAAGTATGAAAAATGAAAAATGAGAATATAAATGCGATGTGGGTTTGATGGATGTGACTGCTTTTTACCTGCAGGAGACAACGTAGGTTGATGTGCAGGAGGCAACCAGACTCGCACGCTCTCCCTGGCTTATTGTTACTATATACAGGATACATCTAAGTTGTCTCTGTCTTTGTCTACATACAGGTCTCACATCAAGGTTGCAACCCCGTTTATACCTGTTCCTCTTCTACAGTCATTTGCTACGCTGTTTCTGGCACATATTATAACATTTATCTACCACGAGTCTCAAACTCATCTGCAATATCATCATCCTTTCTGTCCTTGTAACTCTTGAATGCAGATCTGATTTGCACCAATAATCCCTCGTCAACTGCACTGTTGGATCCATTGGATTGCGTTGGAGTCAAATCATTCTTCAATTTGAATTGTTTAGCCTTCTCTCCTTCTTCTTCATCATCCAAATCAAGTGCATTGATGGTTAAATTCAACAATGATTTCCCGGATTTTCTTCGGGTCAAAGATCCTGGGAATGGGCCCGATTTAGGAATATAACTCTTGATATCATCATCTGCCGAAAGCTCTTCTTTAATACTGTCAGAATCAACTGTATCATGTAAATACACCGAAGATCTTCTAGAATTACTATTAGGTGTCTTTGGAATCTTACATGAAGCCCCATTATCATGAATCCATTTGGATATAAGCGCAGTCCATCCACATTGATGAGATGCTCCACATCCTCTTCCTGTATCTCCATCAAAATATTCATAGAATGGAACATAATCTTTAAATAATGGATCTTTATTTAATAAATCATTTCCTCCATTACAAGCTCTATTTCCTTCTTCATCAGGAACAAATAAATGCATCAATCTATATTGAATTTCTTGAGCACATTGAGCTAAATTAAGATAATCTCCTGATCCCTTGGGACATTCAACTTTCAAATCTGGTCCGTAATACAAATAAAATCTTTGTAAAGCTTCTACTAAAAGGAAATTGACTGGGAACCAAATAGGTCCTCTCCAATTAGAATTACCTCCAAACATTCCTGAATCAGATTCTGCTGGTAAATATTCAACTTTATATTCTGATCCATTCACATTCATAACAAATGGGTTCTTCTCATGATATTTGGATAATGATCTAATTCCATAAGGTGATAAGAATTCATCTTCATCCAACATTCTTTCTAAAATGGCTACTAATCTATCCTTATCAACCAAAGATAAAAGTAATCTTTCTCCGACACCTCTAGATTCCATAGAAGCAATGTTACGAGCTGCAACAAACTTTCTGTTTTCAATAAGCCAGTCTAAACGTTTCTTGAAAGATGGATATTTATCCAATAATTCAGGTTCTAAAGTCAAAGAAGCATATAATGGAATTAAACCAACTAAAGATCTCACAGGTAAACTTTGAGATGTTTCTCCCCCAAATGTAATGGCATCATAATAGAACTTGTCAGTTTCATCCCATAAAGATTGTTCAGTTGCTTCTAAATCTCCATTACCAGCTCCTCTAAACGACATTGCATCTGCAATTAAAAGGAAATGTTCAAAGAATTTGGATGCAATATTCTCGTACACTGGCTTTGTCTTGGCCAATTCTAAAGCAATATTTAACATACAAAGAGAAAAGAAAGCCATCCACCCAGTAGAATCTGCTTGTTCCAAATTACCTCCAGTTGGTAAAGGTTCTGAACGATTGAAAATTCCAATGTTATCTAAACCTAAAAACCCACCTTCAAATAATCCATTTCCATCAGTATCTTTACGATTAACCCACCAAGTGAAATTAAGTAATAATTTCTGGAAAACTGTTTCCAAAAAATCCAAATCTTCAGTTCCATACATTTTCTTTTCAATCTTGAAAATTCTGTAAGTAGCCCAAGCATGAACAGGAGGATTAACATCAGAGAAATTCCATTCATAAGCGGGAATTTGTCCATTGGGATGCATATACCATTCCCTAGTCAATAAATCAATTTGCTTTTTGGCAAAATCGGGATCAATCATCGCCAAAGGAATACAATGGAAAGCAGTATCCCATGCAGCAAAGAAAGGATATTCCCATTTATCAGGAAGAGATAAAATATCATCAATATACAAATGTTTCCAATCTTGATTTCTACCATTGGCTCTATTCATAGGAGGATTCGGAGTGTTTGAATCACCATGACTCCAATAGTTGTGAATGAAATGGTAGAATTGTTTAGTCCAAAGAAGTCCGGCAAAAGCTTGTCTTTGAACTTGTCTAAGTTCATCACTCATAGGTAAAGGAGAAACTCTCCAATAGAAAGCATCAGCTTCATCTTGTCTTCTTGAAAAAACGTTATCTAATTCAAACTCATCAATTTCTTCTGGTTTACGCGATAATTTATAACGTAAAGTCACATAATCACCAGCTGGAACCAGATCAAATTTAAACCAAGCACAACCTTTAGTACCAAAATCTTCTGGATTGGTAGAATCTTCAACTTTTTCAATAATATGATCATGGAAGGCGTCCTTGACGTATTTGCATTTATTTTCTTGTTGATAAAGACGTTGAGTATTGGTTTCATTTTCAGTGAAAAGTAACACTGGCTCAATATCATCTGAACCTTCATCAGCACCAGGAGAAGGTGCAAAAGTTAAATATCTTTCACCAAATCGAGGATGTTCAATTTTAATGGTACCTTCTGAATGTTTCAGGATCTTTGGTTTATTTTGTTTCTTGAATTCTTCAGTACCCCAAGACCAAGTGTTTCTTAATACCAAATGAGGTAAAAGATGTAAAGGAGCATCTTGATCACTTCTATTGTAGGCGGTAATTCTAAAATTCAATTCTTCAGGATCATCATCTCCTTTAGCCATTTCCAATACAACATCAAAATATTTGTTTTCAGAAAATAATCCAGTGTCTTCTATTTCATATTCCTTTTCAGTTCTTGATCTTTTACCATTTTCATCGATCAATTGCTGATAAGGGAACTTTGCTTGAGGATATTTGTATAAATATTTCATATACAGATGGGAAGGAGTATTATCAAGGTAATAATACAATTCTTTAACATCCTCACCATGATTTCCTTGAGAATTAGTGACTCCAAAGAGTTTTTCTTTCAAAATATCATCTTGTTCGTTCCAAAGAGCCAACAGTAAACAAACATGTTGATGGGTGTCACTAACACCGGCTAACCCATCTTCACCCCATCTATAAGTTCTGGAACGTGAGTGTTCAAACGGGAAGTCACTCCAAGCGTCTCCATCATGAGAGTAATCCTCACGAACAGTGGCCCATTGTCTTTCTCCAAGGTAAGGCCCCCAATGTTTCCAGTATTTTTCCCTGGTTTTGTTCTGTTTAAGACGTTTTTCTTCAGCTGTTGGTTGTTCAGACATGATTAGGGGTTAGAATTAATGTAATTGACCCTCAATTGGTGTTGCAATATGCTTAATCAAGTATGCCGAAGAATAGAGAAGATCAAAAGGGATGAAATTAAATTCTCGCTTTGTAATATTAACGTCCAAATTTCTCCCACCTGTTATCGCAATTGATCCGCTGTAATAGGGAGCAAGTATAGAAGGGGTGCAATAAGGAAGGGAAAAAAAGAATTTTAGGGGGACTTTGCTGCAGTAATCTGGGGGTGAGAAAGGGGTGGGGGAGGCGAGACTAGGAGAGAAAACAAAGAAGAGAAAGGATGTTGGTGTTCCAAGTGGTTGGTGTTCCAAGTGGTTGGTGGTTAAAGTAAGAGGTAGGAGGTGAGCTTTGCACTGATAGTTTTTACGGAGAATGGAAGGGTTAGCACATGGACAACAGGCTTTAGTGATGGATTGTTAAGGATTATTAATTTATTTTCATGTACTCCAGACGCAGGCGGGGGAATTCTGGTGGAAAATAGCGAGCATGTAACAAAGGTAATAAGTAATGGCGAGAACAGAAGCATAGCAAGCCTGGTGGATACGATGGCACCATACGCACACATGTAGATCCATTGCTTCTCATGCGTACCAAAAAATGGCGAATTTAGGTGAGTTTCTCTTGATTGGGATAGTTTTTCGGAACAATAGGGCCTAGTCGACCAAATTTGGAATCGAACGAAGAACAAGATGGGGAATTTACGGACTTCTAGGGACCATTGCAGGAGAAGTCTTGGGCTTCTAGAAGTGGTGTATGTATGTGTGAATATGTAGATATTTGAATGCGTATATGTATATGGACATGTATATGGATATATACATGTAAATCTATGCGGCTGGTATATAAATAAATGAGTTGTGTAGATCTCTGTCTTTCTCTTCGTTGGGATCCACTTCAACCTAAATCGAGCGGAATAAACCACCGCCACACACTTTGTAGTTGCACATTTAATGCTTTTTTTAAGAATAGAGTAATTGGTTATATAATTTACCAGTCTTTCATATTTAACCTTTATTATTGGTCCTAATTAATTTTCTTCACTGCCAATTCACTATTAGTCTTCACATCTCAACTATTCTTCTCTTCTAATCAATTATATCATCACTTCTCAATCACGATGAGGGTATGTCTCTTTAAAATACCTAATTTCAAATGGCCTAGCAATCAAATATACAAGAAATGAAATCGCTATATTCATCTCAAACGATAACTCTCCTCCATATTCTCCAAATGTTTGCAGTATGACCCCAGAATACCAGGTTTGATTCATAGATAACACTGTTGATGCAACTCCAAACGCAAATGCTAAAACTCCGGATATTCCAATTGGAATTGTTTTTCTATTGGCAAAATCACTAACATCATACCCACCAAAACCTTTTCTAAAAAAGAAATGCTCACATAAAGCTATTCCAATATAAATGGAAACATTATATCCAATAATTGAGAGGAAATTAGACATTGCTGCTGAAAATACATAATAAGCAGGAATGGATAACCCTAAAGATACAAAATTCCCAATAAGACACCAAGCAAGTCTTGGGATTTTAGCTAATGGGGACCAAATTGCTTGAATAGAAAGTGCTAAAGAATATGAACCTGGTAAATTATTAGCAATTGATGATAATGAAAGTATCACACAACAAAATTTCCCAAATCCATGTAAATTCTTAACTACTAAAATTTGATATACCAATCCTCCTATAGAATCTTTTTCAAAAGCTGCAGCCCACGTTTCATCTCCCAAGGTTGCGGATCCACAAGCTGCACCTAAAGTAAGAGTGAAAATTGAAGGAACTGCAAGACCAACTACCATGGGCCAAAACACTCTCCATTTTGGAGTATCTGCTGGCATATAAACAAAATAATCAGCTGCTGAAGGTGACCATCCAGCTACAAATCCGAAAACAATCCCCATATATGTTAAAACATTTCCTGCTTCAGCTTTACCAGTTTCCATTTTACCAAATTCGAAATTTCCCGATTTTGCTAATCTTGCAATAAGTACCAAGTAAACAATGAAATTTGGTATAGCACTATATCTTTCATATAAATGAATCACTTTATAACCTAAAAGAGCAATAGCACACGTTAAAATGACAAATATAAGACATCCTGCCCATGGAGGTAAAGGACCCATTGATGCTAATAATTCAACTGAAGGAATAATATTCACTGCATTCCATCCAATACAACTTATAACATTAAAAAATGCAAACACTCTACCCATAATATTCCCAGTAAAATATCGAGATAAAATTTGTTGACGTAAACCAAATTTCATCCCAAACATAGCAAAAAATCCAACCGGTAAGGCTCCAATAATAGACCAAAAGATAATAATTAAAGTAGTGGTCCAAAAATCAAGACCAAAAGCTGCAGTTCCCAATGCACCTGTGGAAAGTGCTGCAATAGACATATTGGGAGAAAAAAACATAGTTAATGGACCCCATAAAGATAAATCAACTCTTTTATCTTCAGGAACTCTTTCAATTCCTCTTATTTCTGCTTTTAACATAACCCCAATTTTGTCAATGAAATTTTTAGGTTCATCATCATGTTTGTCTTCTAAAAACTCACTGGTACTATCTGAACGTTCAAGATCATCCTCTTTTATGATTTTTTCACTCATTGCTCCAACGACATAAAATCTTAGATCAGAAACTGTTAGAATGATTATTTCATGCTTTTATATCTGAGAAGAGCTTATCAGTGATTATGCCACTCAATTTCTGCATGAAAATAATTTATTCACAGGTAACAATTTAATCAATTATTTTATCCTTAGTTGCATATTGATTTAAAGCTAGCTTATCTTTTGATAACAGTGAGGAAATAGATATAAAAAATGGGTGCAAATATATGGTAATTGTAGTGATTGACAAATAGAAATTGGTTTGATCTTCAACATAGTCAAACCCCCAAATTTTGAAATACCTATACCGCTATTTTCCGCTAAATTTGAGGCTTTTGTTACCTTTAGCTTTTAATTGTTTGAATAGTGCCGTGCGAAATTGTAAAGATTTGTATTATCCAAAAGATTATTATTTTTTTTCAATTTTCGTTTATATATTTTTTAGCTTTTGACTGCTACATACATATTGACATATTTTTTTTATGCTGATTACAACGAAAAAAGAATTGAATCAATGATTCTATAAAACTTCGAATTTGATGAACTAGATATTGTAAAATTACGAGCAATGATTTAAATCATTCTTAACCAAGAACGTACTGTTTTTGTTGAAACATTTTCCCATAATTCCACATTGTTATCGCAGTAGAATAGCAAACCGGAAAACCGAATGAATCGAAGTGAAGGCATCATATCGTATAAATCTTTGGAGTAATTGATGTATTGATAATTTGGGGATATAAAAGAGTCACTGAATGGACATCCAGAGCACATTGAAGCGGTAGGAAATTTGAAATAACTCGAACTTACAAGGCAAGATTTTTGCGCTGTAGCTGCGCTGGTTTTCAATGTTAAATCAAAAAACTTCAAATTTTGAAACTTGGCCAATTGATATAATTGATTTAAAGCAGACTCATGTAAAGGAATGGATAATATTTCAAGACTTGACAATTTAGAAAGATGATTTAAAAATCGTTTGGGTAATTTCCGTGACGAAATACAATTGGTAAGGTTTCCATTGGCACTCGAATCTGCAAGGTTCATATCGATTTTAAACTCTTTTAAAGTATGGAATTTCTGTATTTCATGAGATAAATTAATCAATAGTGTATCATAGTATTCCAAGTTCTCATTATTGGAAACTATAAGATTACGGTAACTGAATTTCAAATTGAATTGCAAAAATTTTAATGCACTTGACAAATTAACAATTGAATGAATCAATTGAGAATTGGAATGTAATTCATTATCCAACCCTATGGATAATGATTTTAAATGGGTTAAATAAGGAGTTAAAAGTTGTAAAAATGATTCAGATGGTGGCAGTCTTCTAATAAGACCTCTTGAAGGAGGGAACCACTCTTCATATGAGTTTTCTATAGCTAAATTTTGCAATTTATGAAGATCCAAATATTTACTTAAAACTTGGACATCACAAGGTTTGATTATGAAATTTTGAAGCTCAAGACTTTTCAATTCTAACCTGGTTTCGTCATTTGCATTCTGAAATAAATTTGCAATATAATTTTCCTCTGCTGCATTTTCAACAAAAAGCCTTTTCATGGATATTTTTAAAGATAGAAGAGAAGGATAACCATTAAGATTGATTTGCAATAAAGATTGAGACCTAGGAATGTTAAATAAGGTCAAACATTTTAAATATGACATATCAACTACTGGAACAATAGGAGAATAGTTGATGAGTGGAATTTTTTCCAGATCGTAATTTTCAAGGCTCAGAATGGAATCATTTGATCCATTTATTGTACAATTATACCCATCACCTTCATTATATATAAAATTTCCTTCCAAAGTTTCTAAATATTGAGGATTAGGAATCTTAGATATCAAATTAGCGGATATTTTGCAATTATCACTCATCCAACGCAACAGTTTCAAATTAACTAGAAAGGGGATTAAAGACTGCAAAAACAAGTTTAATTCTAAATCAGAAATATCTGGAGTATTAGCAGCAGTTTGGATCGTTCGAATCATAAAGCAAAGTTGAGGTTTTTTGGTCAATAATGTGAGTAATTTTTTCAATGAATAAATGGAACGTACATAAGTGGTACATCCATTGATATTATCAGGAATAATGACATTTGAGTAGTTTTTGGGAGATGAATCGATGGTTATATGACCATAGATACGAGGATGCATCATTGAATGCATGGTTTTACAAGTCAACGACAATTCGATGGCATTTTGCTGACTTATATGACAAGAAATCAACTCGATGAGCTCTTGTGGTAGATTCTGCAACATATCGTGTTCTCGATGCAAGATGATTAAAAAATATGAATGTGGAGTCGGAACTGAATCAATCAGGAACAATCTAAAGAATAAATAGATAAAAGGATAGTCTGATATTAATATATTAAAAGCGTGTGAGTCAAAGGTACATCGGAGGCGTGATTTTCACATAATGATTAGGCACCTTACGCGTGAATTGTGGAGAAAGGCGAGATCAAACAACGGTGCAAAATTGCTATTGGTGCATGAAAACCGGTCTCGGGGAATTATCTCTTCGGATCTGTAAATCCATGTGAGCGAGCTTGTGGAGAAAATAGATAGGTTTGAAAGTTTATAGATTGAGTGCTTAAGAGGTTTCTGTGCAAGAGTGTTTTATATCTAATAAAAGGATCTTGGATATCAGTTTGCTTTGTAACTAGTATGAATCAGAGCCTGTTTAGCTTAAAGAATGTCTGATAAGATTGGGGCTAATTTTGATGTTTCTTTTCTTTTTTATTTCTATTTTAATTTTTGATTGAATTTCGGGGTTGCAAAATAATTGTTTACAATCACGTGATACATCGCATATCAATATAATTACTTGTTTGTGGGTAACTTTTGGCATTCGGTCTCGTATGCACTCCGTCATATCAAAAAAAATGTTTTCTGCACGCAACAGTGGAGTGTATCTAAGATTGTCCTAAAGAGCTTCTCTCCTGCACATGCCAGATCTACGCAAGGCTGACAATCACGTTTCTTTTTCCAGCACCGCTACACAATAGAGAGCTCAACAACAGTGTTGTGGCAAGTATAGACGGGGGGTTTGGCATTTAATGAAACAAATCAATACAAAGAAGTCCTACCGTCGTCTAATCTATTATTGAAAAGGGTGCAAACAAGTAAAGTCACGAGCAAAAAAGCACAAAGCAAAGGAACTTTTATTTTTAATTTATGTTTCCTACTGTCTCTTTCAAGGGTCTATTAAAATCTGTTGAACTCTAATTAATCGCTATTAAATTAAGAAGTTTCTTGGCTCTTTCAAGTTGGCTCTTTTAAGCCAAGTTAAGCTAAACAGCGCTAGAGATGTAACATCCAGAATTTCTTTTTTTTATTTTTGGTGTGTTTTGTAATTTCCAAATTACGGACGATGTTTCATGTAGTGTCAGATGAGTGCAGATATCATGGCGACAGATGCAAGTGGAACGCCATAAGTTACTGATATCAGATGTACAGATGATGAGTATGAACAAAGGAAAAAGTGACAGAACACCGGAAATGGAACTAGGCAAATTTGAAAGCTTTGTTAGGCACCGAAAGAACCTAACGGCATTTTTAGAGCTACCGAGTTTAAAATAAAGTTATGTATAGTATACATATATGCACATGTAGAGCTACGTCAAACGAAATGAAGCAAAGAAGAAGAATAAGAATAGAAGTTTAAACAGGTTAGAAATGAGGATCCATAGTGCTGGTGAGAGATGGTCTAGTTAGCATTCTGTTTGAAAGTGAGTTAGACGGTGGAGACCAATTAAACTTAGGAATTAATTAGACGGTGTTTCGCTAAGCTATGTCTCCGGTACCTAATACGCACCAAAAATGAGACAGTGGTGTGAGGTTGACTAGATTCATATGCAGACCAGACATAATTTAACGTCTGCCGGCGTGTGCGAACCGTTTAAGCTGTCGGTCCATGGAAGTGCGAAGAATGGGCCGCCGAAAGACAACAGTGGCCAAACGCTAAAAATGTAGGTGGCAAGAGCACGATAAGAAGCAAAAGTAAAGTATGAACAATATAAAATAAAAGAACTGAAGAGATTTTTGCAGAAATTAAGCAGTGAAAATCATGAATTCTCCTCATCCATTTTCAACCGGCTTTATGTGTAATTAGCCCTCGGATGACTGGTCCGTTTGTACCTTTAATAAATTAATTTATAAAACTACCTCATTTGTAAGCGGTGTCGTGTGCAAACTGGTGGCTCGCACACGACCTCCGCATCAATTTCATGGCCCCTAAATGATAAAGCAAGGGAGATCCAGATAGAAATCAACAAAAGAAATCCATTTCATTGAATAAAAGCAATTCGTTTGACAGTTTTGAAATTATAATTCATAAATTTCAACTATTAATTTTAACAATTCAATTGAATACCTTGATAAATCTACATAATTCTTTCATTTTTATTAGAGTATTATTTGCTTATCAAAATTAAACTAATTCAAAAAAAAACAATTATTATTATTATTATTAATTCAAGAAGTCCCGGAAAGATTCAAGCTAATAATTACTACCAAATTAAGTTATATTTCCTAAGTTAATATCTTTGAACTAAATTATAAGCTTAATTGAACTTAAAAATATCTAATTGTTTAATTATTATCATAATTATTGACCCATATTTTCAATTCATCCATTTGTCTTGATACTTTATTTATTTTTTATTTTTGGTTGACTTTCCACCAAAACCTTCCTACACATAGTTTGTAATTTCTCACCACTGAATTATATTTTATTTTTGGTTGTCAAATCTTAAGGGGTCAGAAACAAGTTGGAGTTATACAATGTTTAATACCAAGATCTTTGAAAACAATGGGGCGAGTGGCTCTGGGGCGATGAATATTCCTCAGGGGCTGGTTCCGGGTGGCAAGGATGAACAACTACAAGTGCCACAGCCCATTGATATCACCTATCAAAGGCAAGCGCTGGTATTCAATCCAAGATTACGGCGAGAGCTGATAGCTCATCTGCAAGGGATGGGAGGTGTAAGTTGGGGGTCGGTTACTATAGGCTCCTGGTTGAAAGACGAGGTCATGATGCAACAGCAACAGCAGCAGGCGGCCAACAACCAACAACTTCACCATCATCATATTAGTAATAACAACAATAATAATAATATTAACCTTAATGGCAATAGCAATACTAATAACAACAATTTAGGAAATGGACAATATTATATTAATCCCAAGAATGGTCTGCTTCGTTATAATGCTAGTGTTTCTATGCTGCAATCTCCTCCAATGAATCATACTCTGTTTTTACCAGATTTAGAAGCAGATTATTGTAAAGATTATCTGTGTTGTGGTCAACTTTTACCAACGCTACATGATTTATTAAGGCACTATGAAGATGCTCATATTAGTGCTTCTCCTCCACTGGAAAATCCTCTCATGCAACATCAACAAAATAGAAACAGACAAAATATGATTAACAATACCATGCACAATGTTTTAGAAACTGTATCTACAAATGATGTGTTTTTAAACAATAATCAAGGTCATGGACAAACTCAAACCAATCTTAATTTGCCTACTTCTCATTTTAGCATTCAACAACAAACTATTAATCAAATAAATCCAGGAATGGCGATGAATTATGACCAACTGCATAGTCATCAACTGCAACCGCTGCTGCTGCACCTGCAACAACTTCAACAACTGCAACAACACCAACACCAACAACAACTTCAACAACACCATCACCAACAACACCATCATCAACAGCAACAGCACCAACTTCAACAACAAACTCACAGTCTGCAAAACCTTCTGCAACAATCACATCAACATCTTCAGAATCATCAACAACATAATGCTCAAAGTCAAATCCAACAACAACAGCAGCAACAACAACAAAACGGAGCTGTTCCTATGGATGAAGATGATGGCATGTATATCGATGATCCTGCTAGACATTTATATGTAATGGAACAAAACGAAAATAAACCTTATAAATGTCCAGTTATTGGATGTGACAAAAATTACAAGAATCAAAATGGTCTTAAATACCATAGACTTCATGGGCATCAAAATCAAACTTTGAAAGAAAACCCTGATGGAACTATTTCTATTATTGATCCTGAATCAAATACTCCATATTTGGATGGAGCGGGAATGGAAAAGGATAAGCCTTATCGATGTGAAGTTTGTGGTAAAAGATATAAGAATTTGAATGGTTTAAAGTACCACAGAGGACATACTACTCATTAGTAACTATTTATGGAGGGAAAGAAAATGAAACAATGCAAAAAAAAAATGGAATGCAGAACAAGCAAATGGTTTGTTGATGCAGAAATTAGATGGAAAATCCAGTCATGAAGCATTAATACCTTGCGCTTATGACAGGAGGGTATGTATATATTGGTTGATGGGTTCTTATAGATTATCATTATAGGCATAGTTGTTATTCTAGTGGTGTATAAATATAATTGTTAACCATTGTAGGATTAGAGGTTGAGAGAAATTCGTTGGTGGACCCAGTGGTGGTGATCGTGATTGCAATGCTGCTTCTCCATGTCATTTCTCAGCATTTCCCAGTAATTTCTGATTTCTAATTTCTTGATTTCTCAATAATTCCAGTGATTGAAGCAGTAATTTTGCACTAATTTCACCCAGATTACCGTCTCACTCCACTAATTTCCCACTATTGTCGCTGTGTTTACTTTTTTGCCCTCGCCACCATTGCTTTCACCCATAATCACCCATAATCACCCTTGGTTAATCATCACTCATATTCACTCATATTCACTCATATTCACTCATATTCACTAATATTCACTCATACTACTGTGTTCTAACCTGCTCTCACTGCTCTCTCTCCCTCCCAGCAACCTGTAACCTTGCCCTGTCTCAATGTCCTATTTCAATCTTGCCCGGCACTCTCCCGTGCCCTGCACCCTAATTTCATCTCTACATTATCGGTATGCACCAGTAGCGGGTTCTTATCTCAGGGTGCCATGCGTAAGACTTGCATTCTTCGATCCCCCTCACGTCAGTTTCGTCCTACATCGTTCCATGATGGTTGCTAGCGCGAACCCAGATGACAAACAGTATATTACTAGGATTTCTCAGTTGCAATCCGAGTCGCGATCACTGCTAATTGCAGTTTTGCTAAAATAGCTCATGCGCGCGCGCTCATCACTGTGCAAGGTGTGTGGGGATGATTAGTGGTTTGCTATTAAAATGCGACGCTATTTTGGTTGCTTGCTTTGACTTTCAGCTTCTGTTTGTTTTACATTGACAACAACAAGGCTGTTAACTGGCGTTTTATCATGAATTTGACCGCTTTGACCCTAAGCATCACCCGCAAATCCATTTATGTGTCCATAGTACTATTCAGCATCTTCGTGGTTCTATTCCCATGGTCGATTCTTGCATACTGGAGGTTTTACAACTTGTTGATCCCCGTGCATTCTTACACTTTACCTATTCGTAAGTCCACTCACAGGCTCGATGGTAGCATCAGGCGCGATGGGTTTTACACTCTCGAGGTGCCTCTAGCACCAGATGTACGCAAGAACCTCCTAGACATCCGTGATCCCGATATTCTTTACGATGTGGAGGCGGAATTCACGGTGTTCTGCTCGGACACGCTGCACTTAAAGGCACGGTACATTGAAATGTTGAACTACAAGCATCACAGGGAGTTGATGTTCAATTGTGAACCGTCTGCGGTCCATGCGACCCACAACAGATGGATACCGTTCAATTTGAAGAACTGGTTGCCTCCTTTCTTGAGTCTGTATGACAGTACTGTCAGTGTTCGCAAACACATGGGCACAGTACGAAGCTCTGCCATCTCCAACGAGATAGCTATCAACGGGACCATCTATATCCAATACGATGGCAATAATCACTTGGATACAGATGCACACATGGACTTTGACAATTCGTTTCTTTATCTCAACGTGAAATGGAAGGGTATTCGTCATTTCATGTTCCATCATTACGCCTTGAGCTTTGTGTTTGGAATAGCCTTGTTCTGGGGGGTCAGCTCCACGGTATTTGCGTGGTTGGCTACTGTGGTTTGGGTTCTGTTGCGGTATACATTCAACAAGGACTCAAGCTCCAAACAACATCCTTCTAAGCAATTGGGTCCTTTGAAAGAACCTCAAGATCTTGCGCCTTCTCTGGCATCTTTGAGGAATATAGAGAATGCTAAACTGTCTAAAAATGCTTCTGGAGCAGGCTTTTGAACATTTTTTGTATACAAAAATATATGTATTTTATGTCTATATATGTAATCAACCGGCGTTTAACAATTTCAACTCGTTGGAACTGTCTACCAGTAAAAAAGGAATAACCTTCTTAAAATAAACCTCATAATTGTCTGAACTCTTCAATTTGAACTCTTCAACCTTGGCTTGAATAAACGTTTCAAACTCATGGACTATATCGTTCCATTCATTGATACTTTTAGCCACATTGATCCAGTTTTGACTTCGATTGGATTGATATAATGGATTGTTGGAAATCTTGGGTCTGAATTCCAATTCTTCATCATCTGAAATATCATAATCTTTCATGATCGCTGAAATATCGTCAAGTATAACTGGTTCGGAATCGTCAAAAAGTGCATCGTATAACTTGGAAGTATTGGGGAGACGTGGGAAACTAGGTGCTTTATATTCATGCGATACATTTCCTCTACTGAAAAATGTAGATTCATCAAAACTTCCTTCGCAAATGAGTTCAAATCGATAAATGGGACGAATGATGTCTGGTGGACGAGTTAATAATTCTGGCGGTTGTAAAAGCAGAGCTAAGTTGATTGAAGAAGTAGAGCTTGAAGCTTCTGAATGTAGAGATGATGCAGTGGAGAAATCGGTCAATGATTGAGTAGTTAATGATATCATGCTTGGTGAAGATGATCCAGAGTCTGAATCATCATATTTATCCTTCAAATGAGCGATTTTACCTGTGGATGCATTCTTATGAATGGCAGATAATGATCCAACTCCTGGGGCACTTGGGGACGTAATCACGGCACTGAATAACGCAGTACTACTACGTTCTTTCTTATCTTCAGTGGACAATTTGCGGAATATCTTGCCCAAAGAATTGGCCAATGTACTTTTGCTATTGATAGTTGAATTCGAACTGTATGAACTAGATTTGTCTGAGTCATCACTATCGTAATCAGGATTGGATTGTAATTTGGGAAGCGATGAACAACTATAAACGGCCTCATCAAAGATCTCATAGGCATGAGTTTTACGTAATTCATCCTTACCAGTGGAATCATCAAATTCATCTTGTTTGTTGTTACCTATGATACCAAATTTACGGTTCAAAAGCGGACTATCAGGGGTTAAAGTGATTTTCAACTTGTTGGATTCCATTTTCCGAATAACAAAATCAAAGGAAAGTTCTAAATTATTTTTGATCATTTTTTCCACAGCTAATCTGTTGACAGAGTATTGATCATTCATACCCATTAATTTCCATATGATTAATCGAATATAATAAGATCGTACAATAGGTTCCCAATGACTGAACATTTGGTTCCAAATGGGGAAAGATACTAACCAATGAGCAAAATTCCATTTATAACTTTCATCTAAGTTAACTATCCAAGAGTATGCACAAGATCTAGTGGTCATTTTGTGTTTAGCCATGGGGAGGCTCATAGGAATTAAATCCCAAGAATTGAATAAAAATGCAATACACTTCAATAAGATTTGAATATGATCGGTTTTAGTAATCATTAAATAGCAAGAACTCAACCAGAATTCCCAATTGATATCATTATCAACATGAACTGCCAATTCATAAACTATATTGATGATAAGTCCGTTTCTATTATAATCATAGACAGAAGTTCTCTTTGCTATTGATATAAGAATATTATCGACGTATTCAATAAGAGCTTTAGAAACTATACGATCAGCAAATTTCACATCTCTGCACAGTTTCAATACTTTGACGATAGAGTTGAAATATATATCATTGATATTATTTGCTGGAAGGTCTTTTTTACTATTAGCAATTAATTGATCTTTGAAAAACACGTTTAATCCACTAAAATTAGGATTATTTTGACTGATTCTATTGATGGATATTTCAAAGATTTGTAAAATATGAGCCATGATGAATGTGAACCCAGGAGCATTCAGTAAATCGATTTGATAATCAACCACTGTTTTATCTATTTTACCATTTATGGATAAGAAATCACAAGCAAACTTAACATAATGGCGGAAAAATGAATTAAATATGTCACTGTCACTACCACACCAACGTCTGACCCATGATTCATTGGGATTATTGATACCTTTCACAGGATGAGCTGGTGGAGCAATGGAGTTTATGTAATATTTTTGACTTTTAGCAAGTCCTGGGAATCCTTTGAAATCATGAAGATGTAGCACGGCAGGTGGGAAGAGTTCATATAATTTTTTTAATTTGCCTGGAGATAATGGTTCAATATCTTTAAAAGTTTCAACTGCTAATTCATAAGATTTTTGCTTTACATTCAAAAGAAATAATAAAGCTTCTGACACTTTAGGAAGATGGAAAAACAGACATGCAAAGACTTTACCAACAAAGGCAGACATAGCTAAAGGTAATATTTTCATGGTTTGAACCTTATCAATAGCAAACTCTAAAGTTTGAGTCAAGAGTTGTTGGAATTTAGCCTTTGTCTCTTGATCTACCAAATTCCATTCATATCTAGCAATGATTCTAGATATTCCTTCTAAATATGCGTTTCTATCTTTAGTTACAATTGGAGGTTTAATTGAGTTCCCACTTTGATACAGCAGAACACAAGTAAGGAGCAGCCTCCACCATTTGATCAAAGTGTTTGTTGAAATACTGGTGAGACTAAGATAAATCATTTCATCGGTCATGAGGTGTTTAAATTCACAAGCAGGATCTCTAAGGAAAGGAAGTAAAGATGTACGTAAAATGTTTGTCTTTGTAATGCCATTTGATTTCAGTTGAAACCTGTCGAATTCAATCTCAAGTCTTTTCAACTGTTTAAGTACTTTTTGAACTTGAGTACTCAGTGCTGAGCTATCTCTCAGCTTTGAATGCATTAAATCTACATGTGGAGGGGTGGAATAACCCTTGGAATTCTTTTGATGATGAGCTCGAAGCAGGAGCAGCAGCGACGAGGATTCATCCTTGCTCTTTCGTCTTCTAAGTACCTTGGACATTCTGGAAGCGATCGTGTGATTCGGTACAAGATTGAAAGTCTAAAGCAGGGTGTAGGTGGAGATGTAAGGGAGGTGAACAGTGGAAGGTAAATGAAATGGGCGGGAAAAATGGCAGCCAAAAACCTCGAGTGGAAAAAACCCTGAATTCAAGCGACAATAGTAAGGAATTAAGACCAATATGGCAATAAGACTGAAGTAGATCCGGGGATCTGATATGGAACAGGTGAAAACTGTGTTGAGTCCAACCAAAAGAAGAATGTTACAACTGTAAAAGAATGTTCAAAAAGAAAGAATGTTAGGTGAGTTGTTTTAATTTAATCACTTGCTTTTTTGAATATTTATTTTTGTTTTCAATTTATATTTAGACGGGGACGTGGAAGAGGAGGATGCGGCAGATGGAATGGAGAGGTAAGGATGGAGGAATGGGAGAGAGTGCGGTGTTAGAGTGGGAGAGAGTGCGGAAGTGGTGCGAAGCGACAGTGATGTGAGAGTATGAGTGAAGGGGAGGAGTCGTGGAGTGATGGAGTGGTACGGATCAAGAGATGAATGAGAGAGCGTAGTGCGTTACAGGCACTTCAAATTAGTGAGCATATAGTGAATGAAAGAGGAGTTACAGAAAGGAAGCAGCAGCACCAGAGAAAGACGCCTTTGGCATATCTGTTGTCTAAGCTGTGCATGGAGTAAGATTCCCAATCCGTCTTCCTATTTATACGTATTTGGTATCACGGTAACCTATTACTGCCTCTGTTGTACCTGTTGTACCTGTTGTACATGTTGAGGAATTTTCACTGTGTAGTTATCTATAGGTTTTTCTTTTCTTTTTTTTTTTTCTTGATTTTTTTATTTTGGTGCGTTTTTCTTTCCATATTCGGCCATCCTCCATATTCTCCATTGCTGAGCCTGGGGATGTGCACTGGGAGGGTGGCTACCAAGCTGTAAAGGTGGAGATTTATGTATATTTTGAAGTTTACGTTTATTCCCATACTTGTGTACGTCTATGAGAGGTTGCTGGATTGTTTTAAACACACGGGTTTGCTCTGTTCTGGTGATTTGTAATTGCTCTTCCTGTTTCATTTGCATGTTCCATGAAATTTCGGTCGATCTCCGTTGCAGCTTATTTTCTACCATGCTTCTCTATAACCTGCCTGCTGAAAGGTCCCGCTCTTTTGTTATCTCCATCAGCATTGGCTTGAGATCTTAATCCATGATCCACCGCCAATCCACATCTTACATCATACTTCATATCTCTTATTATTTGTCTTGATCTGGTACCGGGCTTTGCGTATTTTATGCACTAATGCAATCTTGATTATATGCAACTTTTTCGAACTTTGAACACTTGGTTGTAGTCGCTGGTGGTTTGTTGTTTAATCTAGTTTTAGATCTACTACATGCTCTACATCATTCTCTCTGACATAAATGATTTTTAAACTGCTAAATTCTGGGTTCAATTTTAGTCTTGGTCTGCCTATTGTGGTACTTCAAATGCATCTATTGTTGTCTACAGGTATGTTTCACATATGCTCATCGCAAACTATAAACAGTAATTGAAAGGGTTCTTAACGAGCCAGCATTTCTCACGCAATCTCGATAGTTTCTCAAGGTTAGTGCAATTTTTTGTCACCTCTGATATATCAAAAGTCTCTATTATTTTCTACCTTCCCATTGGAGTTTGTTTATGGGGTAAAAACTGCATCTAAAGATCGGCTTAATTTGCATCGACAATGTTGGGTATGTGATATAAGCCCGTGCCAAATTGTCCAAAACGCCAAACAATTGATTTTGCAATTTTCCAACTAGTTGTGTATTTATAATGTATGTATATATAATGTCATTACAATGCCACACCTGCTCGATTACTCAGGGTTTGGCGCACAGAACAGCCTCTGCAACACTAAAGCTTATTTTACTTTCCAGTCAATTTGGTGAAGTGGGGTGTTTGATATCCAACTCATATTTGATGGTGGTATTTGGGTTGAGTAATCTCCTGTGAACTTTTATTGATTCGTTTTGCGGCGGCCTTATCGTGGTGTTCGCTTAAATACCTCAATCCTCTCGCTATTTACCAGTGTCGCCTCGATGCTATTGGGGTCCTGCACCGTGTCCAGCGAGATCCCGTCGTGCTGAAAAATGTGTCAACTTGGCAAACATGCACAACTCTTATCTGGTCTGACATTGATGTAGTACAATAACTGACAATCAGTATACGTGTGTTTACTAACTGTCTACTGAACCTTTGCGGCTCTTGTCAGTCTGTTAGATGTCAACCTTCTCAGATCTTGGTGACCTGCACACAATCGTACTTACACACACTCTCTCTCTCTGTCTCTGTCTCTGTCTCTGTCTCTGTCTCTGTCTCTGTCTCTGTCTCTCGCACAATCTTGCGTCGTTATCACATGCACTTTTAAGATAAAACCTGTTGGGACTCAAGAGCCTATATTCATCGATTAAACCTCTGTTTGGACGCCTAGTGGAATCTGGCTCCTTCCAAACTCTCTAACCTTACTTGGCCGTCTGTCAGGCTTCTCTGCGCTCTCTAATTCTCTTTTTTTCTCTCTTGTCACTATCTTCTTTATCAGGTCACTGTGTCCTGCACGTAGCCGATAACCCAAATCGAAACATGTCTGATTTACGAAATTTACTTTTGACAACCACACAGCGATTCTTCAAAACATGGAAATTACAGCTGCACAGTTGAGTCTGAACCGCTCGAGATCTCGTTCAAGAACCAGAAACTCTACTGCCAACTCTAGGTCTACCCTGGCCACACGCAGGCCTTCTATTGGTGCTCGAAAACGGTCTTTATCCTCCACGTCGTTGAGCAAACTCTCTATTTCATCTACTAGTGTTGCTGAACAAGAAAAGCCTATTCCAACTACGAATGCATCGTTGGATAACACTTTACCTTTGGATTTCTTTAAGCAAGACTTGATCACCTTGATAAAGGCCATTAAAGTGGGCAAATGGCACAAGAGAAACTTGAGCCCTGAATTTTTATCCATCAACAGAATCCTGGGTGCTTTGACAAACTCTATTTACAAGATTGAATACAAAGACCCAAGCGAATCCAATCAAGCCCCAGCTCTTTTGCTCCGTGTATACGGGAAGAATGTTGACTCTATTATTGATAGAGAAGCAGAATTGGCCAATTTGGTCAAATTGTCTCAAAAAAGAATTGGGCCTAAACTTTTGGGGATTTTCGGTAATGGCCGTTTTGAACAATTTCTTGATGGTTATATTACTTTGAATAAGGACCAGATTAGAGATGAAGTGATCAGTCAAATGTTGGCTCGTAGAATGAAAGATTTGCATTATAAAATTGTTTTAGATATAGAAGATCAGTTTGCTGAACTCCCAATGCTGTGGAGATTGATCTATAAATGGTTAGATTTCTTACAAGAACATTTGGCTGAGTTAACAGATAAAAATGTGGACTCTAATGATCTTTTCTTTATGGATATTGCTAAATTTAGAGAATTGATTGAACTGTATCGTGAATGGCTATTCGATCAATATGGACAACGTAATTTTTCTCAAAACTTTAAATTTTGTCACAATGATGCTCAATACGGTAATTTGTTATTATTGGATTCATTTGATCCTAAAGAGATTTTGATTAATAATTCGATGCCTGCTTCTTTGGCAGCTTCAGCCATAAACAGTGAAACCAATTCAGCTCTTGAATCTGCAGAAAACTCTTCAACTGATGTCAAAACTCTCGGAGATCAACACATTAAAAGTACAACCAATAAAAAGGACGAAAGTCTTGCAGTTATTGATTTTGAATATTCAGGTGCTAATTTCCCAGCCTATGACTTGGTCAATCATTTCTGTGAATGGATGGGTGATTATCATGATGAAGAAAAATCCTATTACATTGAAGAATCAAGATATCCTCTGAAATTGGAACAGTTGAATTTTATTAAATCTTACGTTGAATATGATTTTCAATATCCAAGTTCGAATTTGAAGACTAAAAATCCCAAAGATTTAAGTAATATTGCAGATGTGACAGAATTGATGGAATACGAAATCAAGAAGTTGTATAATGAATGTGTGATTTGGAGATGTACAGATGCTCTTTATTGGGGGTTATGGGGATTAATTCAAAATGGTCCTTTTGTACAAACACCTGCTGAAACAACAACTAATGTAGTAGAAGAACAAGGAATTGGAGGTACTTATTCCATTACTACTTCTTTGGAAAATATTCAACTTGATAGTGGAAATCCTCAAGATATTACTGAACAAATCACCTCTTCCGATGATGACTTCAATTATATCAAATATGCTCATCAAAAATTTGGAATCTTTTTGGGTGATATGATTCAATTTGGTTTATTCGATAAGGAATCATTGAGTACAGAAGCTAAACAGAACTTGAAGGTTTTAGACGCTGATTTATTTGAGCTTTGAAGTCGGTGATGGCTTGTTTACCGAATTACTTTTACGTTTAGAAGGGGTCAACTCTTCCCTTGTATAAAAATTAATAGATAGCATATTCATTTCAACTATTTACCCTATAAATGTCTCCTCTTTGTGTGTGTTTTCTTGCCTCGTCTTGTTGATAAAGAACGCTGCTCCTGTACACAGTGGCTACATGAGTCGCAGATCCGTCATCATCCAAATCAATCAGTTTCAAACCAAGTCTATCAAAGAATAACTTGTGATTCCAGAGCCAGAACATGCTTTCATACAGAACTCAGGGGTACAACGGGTACGGGGTTCAATACTCGCCCTATTTTGATAACAAAATAGCGGTGTCCACCTCTGCAAACTACGGTTTGGTGGGAAACGGTAAACTATTTGTTCTCAACATTGAACCCAATGGGAACATCGCTGAAGAAATGGCGTGGGAGACTCAGGATGGACTCTTTGATGTCGCCTGGAGTGAGATTCATGAAAACCAGTGTGCTGTGGCCAGTGGGGATGGCTCAGTCAAGCTTTTTGACCTCAAGGTGGGGCAATTTCCGGTCATGAACTGGCGAGAACACACCCGAGAAGTGTTCTCTGTGAACTGGAACTTGGTGGAGAAAACAAACTTCGTGACTTCATCCTGGGACGGAACCATCAAGGTGTGGTCACCCAACAGACAAAACTCGTTAATAACTTTGGATCAGCAGGTGGATTTCACCACCAAAGCAGCACCCATTGCTCTGACGGCTCGACCTCCACCAATGAAGGCTCAAGACATGATGGGAAGACCCAATGAGGTGGCCAACACTGCCAATTGTGTGTATAACGCCACCTTCTCTCCACATTCCCCTTCCACTATTATTTCTTCCAACGGTTTGTCGCGAGTGCAGATTTGGGATATCAGATCCCCTCGTCCACTACAGCTCGACTACGTAGCCCATGGTGGGTTGGAGGCTCTCACGTGTGACTGGAACAAATACAAGCCTACGATTGTTGCGCTGGGAGGTACGGACAAATCTATAAGAATTTGGGACCTTCGGATGATCACCAAATTGGACCAGCCTAATTCTTCTTCACCAATGCCTGCGTACCATCTTCGGGGTCCATCTCCCTTGAACGAGTTGTTGGGCCACGAGTTTGCGGTAAGAAAAGTGGTATTCTCGCCTCATGACGGTCAAGAACTCATGTCTACTTCGTATGATATGACCTGTAGAGTATGGCGAGATATGTCTGATGAAAGGGCCCGATTTTTGAGCACAAACCCGAACGGGTGCAAGGGAGTGATGTCTGCGCATAAAGAGTTTACTGTGGGTTGTGATTATAGTTTATGGGGCGAACCTGGATGGGCTGTAAGTACAGGATGGGACCAAATGGTGCATGTATGGGATACCAAGAAAATGAGGTAGAAATGGAGGAGAGCATGGGGTAACCAAACTACTTTGACTTTAAGAATTTGCACTGCTGAGTCTATATAATGTTGATGAATTAAATTAGCAGTTTTTACCTTGAACTTAGTACAATGATAACTTGGTATGGCTCGATACATGCCTTTTCCATGAAATTTACTATGGATTTTGCCTGGTTTGGAAATTTACCCTAAGGCTTTGGTTGGTTTCAAAAGTTGAGAAATAGTAAGAAAGAATGAAAGGATGTGGAACATTACAATTTGAAATGTTCTGTTCGATTATCTTTACATCACTATTCAAGAAACGGCTTCAGTTGAGCATCCAGGAAGATCCAGTAAATCGGTTTATAGATTTAATAATTGATCAATTTATACAATTGGTAACCGAGGTTGTAGCTGATTATAGAATGACAGTGAAAGACTTGAAGAAAGTCGCTGAACCGTGTACAGTGTCATTCATTTCGATGTAACCGGCTCGTCATAATCCACCATTTAAAGAAGTCCAATCTACAAAAAGCGTTGGCTCTACCAGTAGATAGCTTCAACCTGCTTCAAAACATAATTTACGTTGTGAAGTTAGCATACTATAAATAAGACTACTAGCAAACATATAAATGCATCGATAGCACAGGCAATACTGTTTTTCAGCAGAGCCTTATACTAAACATTATGACGTACGTATTCTATGCATGATCACACCATACCCATCCATGAAAGAAACAGCATTGTTCCCCCCGCAGTGGTTCCTATAATACTATTAACCTAATTGGAAAAGGACCAATGTTGAAACTACATGTAGGTCATCTCAATTGTTTACCACGAACAATTCTTTACCCCCCAGTGACCAGATCATTACCTAGTCCTTCTTGTACAGCTATCAAAACGACGCAAATTCAGTTGCTCAGTTTTAAATCTTCTAGAATGCATTTAATTTTAGACGTTGCGCAAATAAAAAATTCCCTATTCAGTAATTTGATATTTACATTCATAAACTTCTATTTTAGTCTAGTGATCACATTAGTATTGAATGATAATTGTACTCAAGAACAGAGTCCATATGTGGAAACATAATCATTGATCCTGCAGATACCGAGGCTTCATCGAAGTTTTCAGTGCCTTCCCATACCGCTTTTCGCATAATTTTATTGATGGTTCGGCCCAATTAGGCAATGCATCATCGTGTACTATAAACAAACAGATACTAAAATAGTCAAAAAGTGATGTGGATTTTCCTGATTCGGCCTAATTGAATGCAATCCATAAATGAGCTTCGTTGTCAGAGATGAGAACATATATATACTGATCAAAGGAAAGGGTTTTTGCTCCTCAATTGCACCCTTTTCCTCAATCCTTCTTCACACCATATTTTATACCCTTTGGAACACTTGCAAAAAAATAATTTGCACCCAATATTTTCACTTTATACCCACCCCCCAGCAACCAATCCGAATATAATGGATCAAAATACCGTAGTACTTACCCTTGACTACCTGTATGTGTTGGAATCTCAAGAAGATCATGACCATATCATTTTTCAACTGCTGAGAGAGCTGGTCTCGTTATGGCGTGACCATCGCCTGGAATATGGACAAAGAAGTAGCTTTGTAAGCCACTTGATCCACTCTGGAGTCAATATGATTGACAATATCCAACCTTTAAGAGCTGTGATTGCTCAATTGAACGAAAAAAACTTGGGTTTCGTTGATTTGCACGAACCTAAAATGAGTAATGAACTTTTGGCAATAGTGATCAAAGGTCCCGCCGTTTTCATAGATTATGCTAGACTGAAGGTATTAAAGGCTTACAATTTTGTTGTTAGCAAAGAAATTCCTTTGACTTCTTCAGATTACCATCAATTGATCCAAAACCCAGAAGTTCAGCTGGTATTCACTAAGACTTTGGACTCTATTGCTTCTAATTTTGACATTGAATATTTAGTTGCTTCCAAAAAAATTGATTTCAAGAAAACTGGCTCTTCTCCTGGCGTTAACGTTTGGGGAGCTGAGTCTTCATTATCTGGTCAAGCCAAATCTTTCAATTTGTACTTGTTAGGTAATCAAGACAATATCACTGCTGCTGAAACTCAAGTTAGAGTTTTAATTAACTCAATATTGAACGGTTTTTATGTTGACAGTTTTTCAGTTGATCTTTCAATGATTCCTTTATTAGGAGGCGTCGATTTGATGAATTTTGCTCAAATTGCAAAGCAACTGGATTGTAACATTTATGTTCCTGATTTATTGCCAGAATTGTTCAATTCTAACCTTTTACCAAGTAACCGTCAAATGGATATTTATATTACTTCTCGTGAAATTTCCAGTATCTTATTAGCCAAGCATTACATTGAAGCATTATGTAACAAGTTGAGAACAAATGGTAAAGACAATAAGAATTATTTGATCACCAAAGAGATTCCAGTTTTCAAAACCAAACTTGATTTGATCTTATTATTAGAACAAGCTCAAATCTTAAACATTATGTTTAAATATGGAGTTTTCATTCAATTGCCAAGTTTGGGATCAGAAAATTGTTTCAATATTCAAGTACAAGGTCAATCTGCTGAGACTGTGGAAGAAGCTATTCACGAAATTGCCTTGGTGTGCTCAAATTATCAACAAGTTGGTATCAAATTTGATCTGTTGAGTATTTCTAATTCAGAGCAATTTGAAGGGTTGCTTTGCAGTTTGGCTACTAATGAAGAGAAATCTTGTGTCATTTCTTGTAATGAAAATGGGATTGAAATATCTGGTACTACTGAGCAAATCAAGCAAATCATTATGTTATTAGATACAAACTTCTTAAGACATTACTCTGCATATGTTGAATTGAATTTAGTTTTGGAAATCAATAATGTTCATAAGGAATTTATTAGTGGGAAGAAAAATGGTAAGATGATGAAGGTTTTAAACCAATTGAATCAAATTCCTGTGATTGAGTTCTTACCTTTTAACGAATACAATTTTTTAATTAATTTTGTTGTTTCTAGCCAAAATCAAAACCAAAGTCAATCCCAAAGTCTGATTGTTTCATTATTCTTAAAAGGTTTAGATTTAATTGGCATGGAATTACCAGCAGAGTTAAAATTCAATATTCCAGAAGTTTTCCACAAATCTATTATTGGAAATGGAGGTTCAATTATTCAATCGATTATGAAAAAGTACAACGTTTTCATTAAATTTACCAGTAATAATTCTGAAACTTGTAATTTTTTGAACAAAGACGAAGGTAAAATCTTTTACACTTTCCAAAGATTTAATAACGTTTTGATCAAATGTCCACAGAAGAATGCTCAAAACATTCCGTTGGTAAAATACGAAATTGATGAATTAGTTCGCCAATGTTGTTCTTCCAATGTTATTGGACATTCGTTCCATCCTAATTCTGCAAGTACCACTTATTTAACCACTCATTTTAAAATTTTAAGATCTCAATTCTTGTTATTTACCAACACTAACGATTTAAGAAAGTTGAATCATATTGAAGCGGAAACTAACACTTTTATTGATTTTCCTAAATCAATTGAAGAATTTGGAGATCAAGATAGTTTAACATTTATGATTAAAGGTACTGATAGTAAATCCAAACAAGCTGCAGAGAAGTTAAGTGAGCTTTTACCAAAAACTTATCGTATTACTTTGGCTCAAAATCCAGGAAAGTTTGAAGACTTTTTAAACAAAGAAAGCTTTGAATTTAAATACCAGATTTCTAATAATTTTAAAATGATGTTAGGAGTTGAAGTTACTTCTATTCAAGAAGGTTCTACAGCAATTGAGAATCCAAAATATCATCTGGTTCTTATCAGTTATTACGAAAATGGAAATAGTTTAGAAACTGCTATTAATGAATTAGTTTCATACATTCGAACCAAAAACTTTCTTATCTTGGACAAGAATCACTACAAGTACGACAACATTACCGATACCCCTAGAAGATATATTAACGATACCCCACATGGAATGGGTTTTGCATCTGCAACTACTCCATTGACATCTGCATTGACTTTATCATCGAACAATTCTACAAAGAAACTTAAATCCATCATTAACACCGCTCCAGTGGCTAGAAATAACACTGGTAACAATCAAGGATGGAAATCCAAAAGAAAGACTCGTAAGAATTTTAAAAGCAGCCAAGAAGTTTTGGTTGGAAAATAGATCAATAAAGCACATGATTAAATAGAAATAAAAGTAATTACAATATAATAGAATCATACCTGTAGATCATCAAACTTGAATTAATCAAGTAAATCAAGAGCCAATGCAAGGTTTATTATGCTTGTGCGGTTGTCAACACAAAACTAATACATAAAACACGAGCCTTTTAATGCGTCTATGTGTTGGACATTTGGACCCCAACCGCCAGTGTTGGTTAATCCTCCACAAGTGCATTCATTCCCGGATATAATTCGGAGATACATTTTTCACATCTCAAGACCTGTATACTACCAATGTTGGGGATACACCTCGATATTTCTTAATCTGCATGCATGGTTGATTACCGATTAGAATTATTAAGTAAAGGCTGGTGGAGGGTTTTGGTAATGAAAAAAGATGAGCTGAAGAGCTTGTATCCTTTTAGATATCAAAATCTAGTACCAGTGTCAATTTTAACTGCAACAGGAAACAGGATAGCTTCAAATTCGTAAGTTCTAAGATTACTTGTTTTAGGTTTAATTGAATTTTTTTTCCCATCAATTCTCAATAAAGCAATATTCAAAATTTAATTGAATACAAAGAGCAAAATAGAACAAAGTTGAATCGAAAAAAAAAGAAGCAAAAATAAAAAATAAAACAGCCTTAAATATTTCTTGTCTATAAAACTGACCACTCTCTTTTCATTTCAACTAACGCAAATTGATCATGGGTATTAGTGAAAGTATAATTGAATTTGGAGACACTTTGGTGGAGTTTGGATTTCCAAGCGCAGAAATCCTTCGTTATCCGACCATCGACTCTTCAGTGCCAGCCTCACCATTCCAAAATGAAAAATTGACTCAAATGTATGACTTTTTCATGAAATCGCTGACTCCAATGACAGTTGCGATTGTCTATTTTACACTGGTTCATTTAATTAATCTGGTGATTAGAAAGAGGCAAGCAAAATTGGCAGCCAAGCAGGGCAAAACTGAAGGGAAGGCCAATGGCAGACTTCCGGCTGCACCTGTTGGAATTGCTAAGACTTGGTGGTTTAAATTGTTTGTACTTTTACATAATGTATTTTTATGTATTTATTCAGGTTGGACATTTATTGGGATGATTTCTACAATGAAATATACCTCTAGAAGTTTCAAATCTCAATTCTCATTAACTACTCATGATTTCGGAAAATTTTCAAGATTAGTTCAATCTATTTGTGATTTAGATCAAGGGATTTTCTCTTCGGATTTACCATGGAAGAATCTTCATTTCTATGGGTTCTGGTTTTATATGTCCAAGTTTTATGAAGTTTTGGATACTATCATCATTTTAATGAAAGGTAGACCATCTTCTTTATTACAAAGTTATCACCATGCAGGTGCTATGATGAGTATGTGGGCTGGAATTAGATTCCATTCTCCTCCAATTTGGATCTTTGTAGTTTTCAATTCTTTTATTCATACTTTGATGTACTTTTATTTTTCACTTTCTTGTTTGAAGATTCAAGTTCCAAATATGTTTAAAAGAGCACTTACTTCCATGCAAATTACTCAATTTATAGTTGGTGGTTCTATTGCGGTTGTACATGCATTTTTAAAGTATACCAACCTTGAAACTGGTTCAAAACAATATTGTATTGAATCTTCTGAAAGAGCTTTCCCTCTTTATATTAATGTTGCTTATTTGGCTCCATTGACTGCTTTGTTTGCTGCCTTCTATGTGGATAGTTACCTTAAGCGTACTTCAAAATAAACTCACCCATGAATTAGATATGTTGTATATTAGAAATATATGAAATTACGTATATATCACATCCCAAGTGAAGATACCTCGTAAATATAATTACTTTGATGCACAATTGATTATTTTTAATCCATAGGTGGAGATAATTATCCAAGAAAACTTCTTTTCAAGTTTAATTATTTGATTTTTTTCCATGGTAGGTTTAAACAAAAACACTCGTGTTACTAAAGTGACGGTAGGTTCTCCCTTCAGATATCCATGGTTTGATCCATTTTTCTCTGCAAATACTGAAAAGTGGAGAACTATTGACGAATTTGCAATAATGGATATCTCTAGAATAATAAGAAGTAAATCGGATTGGAAAATCAAGTATAAGAATAGTTCAATTGTAGACAAATGGGAAGGTGAACTTCGAAGAAGTTTTGGTAACATTGCAAGCAATTTTGATTGCGTATTTGCGTATGTCTTAAAAGAGCTTCTGTGGTACGAGGAATTGGAAACAAGGTTTCCTGGACTTCGAAAATCAGACTTTCAGATTGGTTGTGATGACAGAATTTGTTACAGCGATAATGCAATTCTGAATCAATTACTACAGGACCTCAAAGAGCAAGTACAATTGTTTGCTGAGAACGAGTTTAAGGGTAATTGGGACTATCATCCTGGATCCAGAGAGCAAGTAATAGACTTGGTTCACCCATCGTTGTACCCGTTACAATATGGTAAAACGCCAATTTTGGCAGATGGTGCTTTTTCTAATGACAATGTAGGATCTCGGTATTTACCTCCAAACCAAACTATTGAAATATGTCAATTGGATGAAGCAATAGGAAGTAAGGACTATAAAATAGTTCCAGATTTTGCTATATCTAAAGCTTTCCAATGGTTGCCTGCGGTTATGAGTAAAGAGAACGGAGAGTATAGATTTAAATCGTACATCAATAATTTGCACCCACGACATTCTTCGTTGTATTCATGCATTGAGAATGTTTTCAATCTGGCTTTGCCTGGATTGAATTTAGTGCTTGCCAGGGTTTCTGACCCATGTATTGAAAGAATAGATACCGTGCCTAAAAGTGATGGAGCATGGTTCAACGAAAGATTTCATGAGCTTCAGCATGAGATGGATCTGGACGGCTCGGAGTATGAAGACTTCTTGGATGAATTATACGTTAATAAAATTCAATACTTGAGGAACTTTGAGCCAGAATGGTGTGGTCCTTATCCAGTGAATTATTCTTTCGATGTAAAAAGACTTCACCCTTCTTTGAACGTTATAGTAAAGCTAGCTAATATTGAGCTTACGCCAGAAAACCCAACTTATAAAGGTGGGTCTTGGCATGTTGAAGGAACCATAAACGAAGATATCGTGGCAACTATTTTGTATTATTACGATACTGAAAATATCAGTGCTTCCAAACTCTCGTTTCGATGTGCTTATTCCGATCCAGAATATGAACAAAATGAAAATTCTTGGGTCATGGACAAGCTTTTTGGTATATCTGATGAAGTGTCTATGACGAGATGGATCGGAGATGTTGAGTGCAAGAAGGGACGACTCTTGGTGTTTCCTAACTACTTTCAACATCGTGTAGAGCCATTTGAATTGGAGGATTGTACCAAGAAAGGTAGTAGAAAGATTTTATGCATGTTTGTATGTGATCCACACAACAGAACCATCAAAAATACCAGCCAGGTGCCTCCCCAGCAACCTTGGTGGTGGGAGAATAAATCAGCAACTACAGAGGAAGATAGAGCAAAATATCCGTATCTTGGGAAGTTCAAATTACCATCGTTTGATAAAGATCTTCAAAAGGTTATAGAAAAAGTAACAGGGCATAATTACGATGAAGATATGCATGAAGCCAAAAGGGTGAGAGAACAATTGATGGCAGAAAGGTCTACAGAGTTGGTAGATGATTTTAAACAACCTTTCAAGAGAGAATTTTCTCTTTGCGAGCATTGAGAGTGAAACTAGAATAAATTTCAGGCTTTTACATTAGCCAAGGGCCCAAAATGGATCAAGATTTATCAACTGTGCGCATAATCTTCCCCACAAAAATTACGTAATTATTCGCTTATGCAGATTACGTTTTAGTATCTAATCAAAGAAATAAGTAATCATAGATGATTGTAGCAACGTTGAGTCTCGGTGCTCGTTCTGGTTACTTCACCGGTAGGCTGTAGACTGATCATTCGAGCTCTGTCAACAACATTCGGACCCACTATCGTTCGGACTGATATCATGGTGCAGCATGGTGATACCTGCACACAGTACAGGGGGGGTGGAGTTTCCTGTGCTTACTATTTTACGTGTTTACGACCTATTTTAGTTCCTGTTAGATATAGCGTGATTGAGGAAAGTCTCAATAAGTAGAATAATATTTTTCCAGTCTTATTTTGTTGATGTACTGCCATGGACAATCCATTTGAGAACAATACCCCAGCCATGCTGGAGGGAACACTTTTCAGTCAATCTATGGAGCAATTGGGTACGAATTCGGGGAGCGGAGAAGAACAGCAACAGTTTTTAAGGTCTCCTAGCCAGAAGCCAGAGCAAGAGCTCCGATCCAACTCCGCCACCACCGAGGAGGATGAAGATGACGATGACATATCCAATCTTCGATACCATGCACCCGATATCGACCCGTTTGAAGATCCTCAGGAACACCACACGTTTATAGGACCACATTCATTCACAGACCGGTTCGGGAACTCGTATGATCATGTCGACTTCGACCTGAAGCGATACACCAACAAACTTTCCTTCAAAGGCACCCGTCTTGTGTATTTCACGTCTGCATTCGTGTCGCTTTTCGTGTCGCTATTTGGGTACGAGCAAGGGGTGTGTCTGGGGATTTTGACATACGTGACGTTCAAATCGTATTTCAAGAACCCGCTGCCCACGGCCATTGGACTTGTGATTTCAATATTGGAGATAGGAGCCATGTTTCTGTCACTTTGTGTGGCTCGAATCTCCGAGAAATACGGTCGAAAACGAACCATTTTGTTGGGGACATTTGTGTTCATCATAGGAGGCACTTTACAGCTGTTTTGTATCAATTTGTATGTTTTTGGGCTCGGAAGAGTGTTTCTGGGTATAGGAGTCGGCATTCTTTCAACCATAGTACCATCTTATCAATGTGAAATCTCTCCACTGGAAGATAGAGGGAAATTGGTTTGTGGAGAGTTTACCGGTAATATTGCCGGGTACGCGTTGAGTGTATGGGTGGATTACTTCTGTTATTTCATCCAAGACGTAGGAGATGCTCGTACAAACCCTCATCTGTTTGCAGCCAATTTGCTGTGGAGATTGCCACTTTTCATCCAGGTGTTGATTGCCATATTTCTCTTCATCGGCGGACTTTTCATTGTAGAATCACCTCGATGGCTCTTGGATGTCGATAATGACCAGCAAGGATTCCATGTGCTTTGCTTGTTGTACGATAGTCACATAGATTCGAACAAACCTCGTCAAGAGTTTTTTTTGATCAAGAATTCCATCCTTCACGAACGTAAAACAGTGCCCAAATCAGAAAGAACGTGGAGATACATGTTCCGTAATTACATGACCCGGGTTTTGATAGGATGCCTGGCGCTTGCGTTTGCTCAATTCAATGGGATCAATATCATTTCATACTATGCCCCAATGGTGTTTGAACAGGCCGGATTCAATGATTCTAAGGCGCTTTTGATGACAGGAATCAATGGATTGGTGTACTTGGCTTCCACGATCTTGCCCTGGTTTTTAGTCGATCGTTGGGGCCGGAAACCTATCTTGATTAGTGGGGGGATATCGATGGCAGTATGTCTCTTTTTAATAGCGCTTGTGATGTATCAAAACAAGAGTTATACTCCTTCGATTGTGGCACTTTTGGTGATCATATATAATGCATCGTTTGGATATAGTTGGGGACCTGTGGGATTCCTTATCCCGCCAGAAGTGTATCCATTGTCGATTCGACCAAAAGGAGTGTCGCTTTCAACTGCATCCAACTGGCTTGCCAACTATGTGGTGGGTCAATTGACACCTATTTTGCAGCTTTCTATTGGATGGGTGATGTACTTATTTCCAGCGGCCAGTTGTGTGATTTCAGCATGGGTGGTATGGTATTTCTACCCTGAGACAAAGGGAATAGAGCTTGAGAAGATCGATGAGTTGTTTGATGAGTATTACGGTAAAAAGGAGCAGAATTACGCTAGCATAGATGAGCTGAGACATCAGCCAAATATGGAAATGGATGATTTAGATAGCTTAGATCATAGATGAAGTGATGAAGAGCAAAAAAAGAGGTAGAGTTCTAGATCGCATTAGTAACAAATTGAACAAATAAAATCATTTATAACCGAACCATCGAATTCAATCAATAGCCCAAGATAAAAGCCTTGTTGCTTACGGTAGGCACACAGCTGTCAAAAATACTAAGTGAGATCATGATGCACGATGAATACATAATAGGCAGAAGTTGAGATCCAACCATCTCGACGAGGGGTACGTCACATGTGTGTGAACGGGCCAATAGTTATGATTTGCGATGTAGATGCATGCATTCTTGTGAGCCAATATAACGAGCTGAATTCTGCACTATTATTTAGCTACATCCTGTGTGAAGGGAAACGGCGTTTGAGCCAGAACACAAGGAACCAGCTGCTCATATCCAACCCTCAGATCCAGTACT
Organism: Kurtzmaniella fragi; assembly: GCA_030581955.1. NCBI lineage: Eukaryota > Fungi > Ascomycota > Pichiomycetes > Serinales > Debaryomycetaceae > Kurtzmaniella > Kurtzmaniella fragi. The sequence continues at coordinate 12,343 of JAKTWE010000055.1, read as the reverse complement.
CACGCTTACCACAATTGAACTCATTCTAGCCCTCTGCTATGCCATCAATTCATGGAATTACTCATCGCTACATACTAGATAATAATACTACACATAAATCTACCACATACATGCAGATGTCTAAGACAAAAGGTTACCAAAGAACATTTGCGCAACGACATCGAGCCTGAATACAATACAGGCTAAACGTAGCCCCAGTATACGCCGCAATCAACCGTAGCGTTAAAGCGTTTAGAAGACGTACTTGAAATAGGAAGAAGAACCGAATCAAAAAAATAATTTGTTGAATAAAAATAAAGAATAAATGCAACCAACAAATAACAATTAGAAACCGATTGGTGATTTACATTGATGCAATTGACTTGATGAAATTCATTGAGCAAATTGTTAGGCGTAACGTAACGAGGAGTCGTCAACTACGTGATTGTAGTTCCCAACTGACTGTAGGACGAGAATATTATTAATGCAGCGAACAGACGGAAATTATTATATGAAAATCTACAGATTTAGCAATATGCCGTATACCGGTGGGCCGCTCAAGAATGTATCAAATAAGTAAAGAAATGCGAAGTTTTTTCTTGAGAGACAAAATCTTATGGCATTGGTGTTTGACCTAATTAGGCAATACGCGCTCGAAAATTGTTTAATAAATCTTTTACACCAGTCAAACCGTAAATTGGAGTGTAGAAGGTGCTTAATAATACTGGAAAATAGAGTTGAGTGATTTTAACCTTTGGCGAACTTTTTGGGGTTATTTGATGTGGTATTTTGATAAAAGTGGTAAAATACAATAAAGATGAATCAATAAAGAGATATTAATTGCTATATTCAGAGTAATTTGGTTGTCCATTTGTGTCTAGCAATGATAGCTGGTGACTTTGTGATACTCCAGCTTCCCCTAGCAACGAGCAATTTCATCTAAGATAAGCCATATTGATGATCTTTAATACATGAATTTGGGTCATGCAGAACCGTTGCATTTTTTGTATGTTTGCGTTGTTTGCCCTTTTCTCTGCTTATGCACTATTTTTATTAAAACAAAATAAAAAATTTAAAAAATTTAAAAAAAACAATTGAGAAAAAAATTGAGAAAAAAATTGTGAAAAAAGTTATTGTACGTAATTCATCATAAGATTAATTTTGATTATTACTTAATTATATTATTTGTGCTCGATTTAATTTTATGTTTATACTGAGTTTGGATTATTCTGGTTTTTAAACTTTTATTTCTCTTTTTCTATTGCGGACTTCTAAATTCATTGAGTCTGATAAGCGGTCCCAAACAAGAAATTGGTGAGATTGATTAATAAGGAACGCAACATCCGGATTCGTTTAGCAGCTTTTTACCACCATTTATAAACCCACAAACCTGGTGCCCCGTGGTAATTATTAAAAGAGTCGCCACGCTGTTAGAACGTAGTAAGACGGTTTGAGTGGATCTAGGCGGAATAATCGGGAAGATATGGTTGTTACCCCAATCAGTATCCCAAGCTCAAGCCTCAAGACCCAGCTATATCTGCAACGAATCAACTCTAGGGATAAGCTAGGGATCGAGGGTAAATACCAGCGAATCAATCAAGGAGGAAGCTTGAATCAAGGAGGAAGCTTGAATCAAGCGCACCCGTTGGACGAATACGAAGATAGCGATAATAATTCCGATGATAATGACGTGTTTGACGAGTATGACGAAGAAGAAGAGTCCAGGTTCCATACGGGACTGATGAGCTCTCAAGCGTCTTCTTTCACGTCCAGTTATACGATAGGGGGTAGTTTCAATAGTCCCAACCTGTCATTTCTGCTGCCCACAATTTGTTGCAATGTAGGGTCATTATCTAGTGTTCTGACCATCAATGTGATGCCCAAAATCAGTAGACTTCGTAGTAGCAGCACCACTAGTTTGAAAGCATTGTTTGAGAATGATCGCGAAATAGTGCGCAAGAGCTCAGTGTCACTGATTAGTGCGATAATGAGAAGAGACGACAGTGCAGGAGTGGAAGGGTCCAGTTTAGTAGGTGGCATACCTAGTTCACCATCTCTACAATCAGGATTTAGTCTGTTCAATTTCAAAGGCAAAAATCCAAGTGTGGAAGCTTTAATGGACCCGTTGATGATTGAAAGGAAACCATTTTATAGCCATTTGGCATCTCTTGCAACATCTCCACGAGAAATGCTTGTAACTTTATTTGCAAGTGGACAACTGAAACTTGGAAGTAGTGAGAACCCGATTCTGAGGGTACCTCAAGAGCAACAGCTTGAAACATGGTCGATGAAATGTCGACCTCAAAGTCCCATAGTACGAGCCAAACCCACGCGGAATCGAGAATATCGAATTAATGCCAAGTTTTTATTAATGTATTCATTTGATTATAAATCGAGGAAAGATGGATATCTCCCTCAAAGCCATTCTAGTGAACAATATGAACAGTTGATTAGCAACGAAGCGATCAAGGGATTCCATGACAAATATAATATATTCAAGATTCTGTCGATGTCAAGGGATAAGCTTTGGGCCAATGTGATATTACCTGCAAGAAATGATTCATTACCATGTAGTAAGTTGGATTATAAGGAGTTTGAGTATGAAAGAGGAGAAGGGAATTCGATAGTGAAATTAGATGGGTGTGAGTATCTTCCTTGGGTGAATATGAAGAGTCGGCTGAAGTCGTTGAAGCCTGCTGGGGTGTTAGAGAATGGGAAGGTACTTGTGAATGGGGTGACGCCGAATTGTGGGGTTTCGAAAGCCCAGTATACGGTCAAGGGATGGAGTGATAAACGATGGATACCAGAGCTGGCTCTGGAGAATGAGGTATGTAAGATAATAGGCAGAGATGCATAGGATAATCATAAACGAGCATATAATGATACAGAGTGTAGAGTAGAGTGGAGCAGAGATGGAGTGTGTATAGCCCCCCTATGTCTCCTGCACACCTTTTCTTTTCCTATCCTTAACCATGTCAGACTTGTTCAAGCAGTACGAAGGCGACTACGAGTTGGCTTACCAAGAAGCGAGCTCCAAGTTGGCGCTGGTAGGCTCCTTGAGCGATGGTAAGTATGAGGACAGGCCGGGGGGGCAGCCCGGTGGTCAGTAAAAGGAGCAGGACAGCGAGCAGCGTTTTGACGGCGACAAGGAGTCAGGGGGTCAGAACCTGAGCCAGGAGCCGAGCAGGAGCCAGGACACGCGAGCCCCAGGCCCTCGCCGCCATTGCCATCACTGCTACCTTTGCCATCATTCAATCAGTACTAACATAGACCAACGCAAAAGCGCTCTCAAAACCATTGAAATTGCCACCGACGAATGCTTGGAAATCTTAGATCAGATGAACATCGAGGTGCAGTCTCTCCCTTCCAACCAGAGATCCAATTACAACATCAAAATAAGGCAGTTCAAGAGTCAAACCGAAGAAAACAAGCGCAAATTGAAACAATTGGTAGATGATGAAGATAAACGTCAATTATTTGGACAACGGTATACAGATGAAGAGGATGGAGTCCATGATACACAACGCAAACAGTTGCTTCAGACCAACAATTCTCTAGAACGGTCGTCGGACAGGCTCCGAGACAGTCAGCGGGTGGCTTTGGAGACGGAATCGATTGGAGGGAATATATTGAATGATTTAAGAGCTCAGAGAGAGACGATAGTGAATTCTCGGAATACGTTGCACCAAGCTGACAATTATGTGGATAAATCGATCAAGACGTTGAAGACTATGACCCGCAGAATGACTGCCAATAAGTTTATCAGTTATGCGATAATCGGGGTGTTGATATTGTTGATTTTCTTGGTGTTGGCGAGTAAGTTTTGGTAGATCAACAGTGTCCCCCGGTAGAGGATGATGTTGATCAATTGCAGTGATGGTGTTGCGGAGTTGCACACTGCGGTTGCACTTCATTTTTATCGGGCCGGTGGCATCTGTGCGTGGGTGTAGGTATCTAGTTCTAATTCTATGTATTAATCAAACTGCGTAGACACGAGTGAGAGGTCGAGACTCGTATCGGACACACTGCACAGACAGCACCGACTGCGTAGGTCTAACCCACTAATGATATACTGCGTAGGTCTAACCCACTAATACTGCGTAGAGCATGCTCAGTAATCATCTCTTCCGTATTGGACGGCTACGCACCCGATACAGGAATTGAAAAAAACTAATCATCACTATGTCTCTCCAACACATACAAGCAGGGATGGCCAGAACGGCGTGGCGAGCAGCTGGAATGCGCACCATGCGTCCGTGGGCAGCTCGTCGGGTGGTGGCTCCAATGTCACGCCATTTGCACAGCTCCAGACCGCTTTTTCATGGCCATATTCACAAGCCCAAACCAGGCGAAGAACTCCATATTGTATTCATCAACAAGGATGGCAGTCAGAAGACGGTGGAGGTTGCAGAAGGGGACAATATCTTGGATATTGCTCAGGCTTACAACCTTGATATGGAAGGTGCTTGTGGAGGCTCGTGTGCGTGTTCTACGTGTCATATTATCATAGACCCTGATTTCTACGATGAGATCCCGGAGCCGGACGATGATGAGAATGATATGTTAGATTTGGCGTTTGGGTTGACGGAGACGTCGAGGTTGGGCTGCCAGGTCAAGATGACCAAGGAGTTGGACGGGATTCGGGTGGCGTTGCCAGCGATGACGAGGAACTTGCAGAGCAGGGATTTTAATTAGGCACGCAAACACCAGGGCTTGGTAAATACACCAGAGCTTGGTAAATACACCAGAGCTTGGTAAAAGCATCAGATCTTGGTAAAAACACCCGAGCTTGGTGAAGCTTTGATGTGCGGTGTGCGTGTCAAGCTCGCTCTGGTGTGGTGGAACTCTGACACTGCCCAGGACGCCGTCTGGACTCCTGGCCGCTGTCACGGACTACTAGACTTGTTCTCTACAACTACGCCGCTTATCCCTTTATAAATAGTACATAGTAATCATCTGAATAACCCAATGTAGCCACATCAACACATCCAAACCTACTTTATCAGTGCGCAGTTGATCCTCATCGGTTCGCACACGAGCTCCACTGAAATTAAGTAATTGCTTGTGATGACTGCCTGCCTGCCTGCCTGCCTGCCTGCCTGCCTGCCTGCCTGCCTGCCTGCCTGGCACGATGTGGATCGGCTGCTGATCGATGCGGGAATTATCACTAATTCTCTGTTCTCACTCTCACTAATTCTCACTAATATAGTTCTCACTCTCACTAATTCTCACTAATATAGTTTTCACTCTCACTAATATAGTTTTCTCTCTCACTAATATAGTTTTCTCTCTCACTAATATAGTTTTCTCTCTCACTAATCCTCACTACCTCACTAATTTTTTCTCACTATCTCACTAATTTTAATTGTCACTATTTCTAATTCTCACTATCTCTTTTTTCACTGATTCTATTCTATTCTATTTTATTTTAAACCCCACCCTTGTTCCCATCCTCTAATCCTCCCATTTACAATAACCGCAATATACCTCACTCTCCCCGCTTCCCGCTTCCCGCTATCGTGCTCCCGCTGTCGTGCTTCTCCCTGCCTTGCCTTTTAATCGATGTCCTGCACATACCCCACACACTCCTCATGTTTACATCGATCCAAACTGTTTTGCTCAATCGTTACTCTACTGACACATTGAGCTGGTTTGGCACCGCTGACGAACAGACCAAGCACCGTTGCACACCCCAATTTGGAATACTAGATTCAGAAGCACCACCGTCAAACACAGGCGCTCAAAACACGTCAGCACGCAAGCAAAACTGCAACAGCGAAACTGCAATTCAAAACAGAGTTGACACAGCCAAACAGCGAGAAAGTGAATTACCACATTACTCAAAACAAAGTTGAAACAGCTAAACAGCGAGACAGTTAATTACACATTACTCAAAACAAAGTTGAAACACCAAATCACCCAAAACAGAGTTGAAATACCAAGTCACCCAAAACAGGATCCAAACACCAAACAAACTCAAACAGCACAGACCTATTTAACCATGCGCTCCCCTAAACGACCCTTAGACCCCCAGGCCCCCCATCTGCCCCGCAAGCGCCGCTCTCTAGGCTTCCAAATGGCCTCCATCCCCACCTCTCCTTCTAAACCGGCCTCAGACATCGATTTCCAACATATCAAACGTCTCCGGTCCATCAACCAGAACTTGAAAGCCAAACCCCCGGCCGACCTTAAAACCCGCATCCAAAACGTCGAACTCACCTACAACAACGACATAGCCTCGCTCTCTGAAACTCTAAGGCTCTTACAGGCACACAAGTCGGAGCTAGAAATCAAGTCTGACACCCTCGAAACAGAATTGATCGATCTCAGACGTTCTCTCAAAAAATCATCCCATAACATCGTCGATACAAAGCTGCATCTTGCCAACTCAAGAAAGAAATCTGACTATTTGGAAGAATCCATCATGCATGCGGTTATGGCTAAAGAACAACTAATAAACTCCAAATTGGATACCAATTTTGACAAGTTGCAATCTCTGTACCAGGAAATGCAGCTGCAACTTGAATTGGAATTGCTGCGTGCCCTGTCCTATAATGACAAGGAAATCCATCAAGAAATCGATTTTTTGACCTCTAAAAAGGCAAAATTGACCCTTTTGATTCAACAACAGAAACTACAAAGATCTCAGTTGTTAGAGGCTGAAACTGTCAAACTAGAAACAAAATTACTGCTGGATTTAAACATCAAAACTCAAGAAAAGGCTCAATTATCGATCCAATTAGACGATCAAAAACGGATCTTGAAGGACTTAAATGATCAATTTAATATGATTTCGCTGCAAATCGATATCACTGTAGCTGCCACTGAAAAATTACAAGCCAATATCGATGATACTCATGTCAAAAAAGACCAATACCACCTGAAAAAGCAATCACTTGTATCGAACAACAACCTGCTCAAACAAGAGTTGCAAAGAGTTCAATTGGAGCAAAGTGAATGGGATTCTAAATATAAAGCCATCCACGATCAATATAATGCATCTCTCGCTAAATTTCATCAACAACAGCATTTAATCAGAGTCATGGAAAACGTGATTCTCGATTATCAGAAAAAGTTAAGAGTAATAATTCAAGTTCATAAATTGAAAAAACCCAACCAAGAAAACTCTGGTGTTTCCAATTCTATAACCATTAATGACAGAACATTCAATTTCAACAAGGTTTCATCTGACGCTTTCCAACAATATCAAGAAATGCTAAAAAGTGCATTTATGGGCAACAATTGTAGTATTATACATGTGGGGATTCCGAATGCTCTTGAAATCAGCAAAACCTACACCGCTTTACAATCTTATGCAAATATATTCAAGAATTGGACATTTGTCATTTCAGTGGCTTTGAATTTGGATTCTACAGACCCAGTATACGTAGAATACTCCAAGACTCAGTTAGATAAATCTCAAACCAGAATTGGGTTCAGAATTGAAGCAACAAATGCCACAGAGAATAAATCATTTGAAAGCACGATCCAACTTGTTGATTTGACCTCGAATTCCATTGATCATCAACTCCAACTACTCAATGCGAGACTCAAACCTCTGGGAGGTGGTCAAGCATCTGATATTGACACTCATCGGTTTCTAGGTCAATGTCACCAATCGAGTAAATGCGTTTATGTGGCCACAGTAGAAAGAACACCTGACTTTACTCAATTCCTTGAAGCATGCGAGAAAATTCATCATATGAACTCGCCTTATCTCCATAGAAACCTTACTTAATGATAATAATGTACTTTACAAATAGTAGCGATAATAAATATCTAATCTATATTACAACTATGATATCAAATCATGCAATAACCACTTCAACTCATTGATGGACTCAGTAGGGTCCGTGGTGGCTTGTTTGGATCCACTTGCAGAATTGGATTCCAGGTTTTTGTTTTGTTCCACCACATTTTTGTCTTCTTCCAAAGCTCTTATATGTCCATTTTTCACCACCGTTCCATTGATGGTATCACTCAAAAGAGATCTAGACCCAGGTTTTTCTGGTAAAGAATAATTTGGTAAATCTAAATCTATCATATCATCATTTTGAAGCGTCACATTGGCAAGACGTAAACGAGGTCCACCGGGCTCTATTAAATGAGGGAAAAGCTCTAGAGTATCATACATATCTTCTGCATTAAGAGTCACCTTCTCACTTTTCCTGGATTGGGAAATCTCATTGGAACTTATGGTTTTAACTATGTCTATGTTTGCATCCTTCTCATCACTGGTTATATAATCATTGCTGGCATGCTTGCTTTCTCTATAACGTGCTACGTCTATTGCACTTTCTAGAATGTTTTTCAAATGGATTTCTAATCCTAATGAGATCACGTCCATCACTTGTGGGTTCAACCCTCCCGTGAGACCGTGTTCTCTCATTGTCATAATCATTCTTCGAGACAAGTTGTCATAATCGGGAATTTCGTAATTGTCAGTGGCTATTGGAGTATTTATACCATTCACCACGTCTTGTTGCCACAGAACTAAGTTATTTACATGCAGTTGTTGCTGGGCCTTATCTTGAATCATTGGAATTTTAGGAAGTAAGGCATGTCTTGTTAAAGTGATTGAAGCACTCAATTTACCTCTTTTCCCACTCTCTCTGGTTATACTTTTGATTCTTCTACGTTCCCTAATTGGTAAGCCCATGATATTCAGTTTGAATTTCTCGTATTGACTCAGCTTTACATTTTTAGACTTCAGAGCCTTTTTGTTCCAAAATGAAGCAAACCCGTTGGAGAAGTCCAAATTGCCATCTTTCAAAGAATTGGCAAAGTTCATCAAGAGAAATTTATTATGAAACTTTACAAGACCATTTTTCAATAAAGGACCAATGGTTTCCATCATTTCTGACCGAGAAAGCTTGCCTATAAGGAACAAACTAAGGGTTTCTTGGTATTTTTCCCAGTCATCTCCTAGTTTTCGCTGGAAATCCCGAATATGGTTTTCCAAATCGGTATGATAACTTGCCTTTAAGCCAATAGTGGCAGTAGCTGGCACTATTGTGGACATGTTTACTATGGGGTGGATGGGAAATCAGCAAGAAATCAACACAAATCGATGCTCAATGGGCCAAATTTATCTTTTGAACCACGCCGGGTAGCCTGCTTTGCCCGTTGTAACACAACTAAAGATTAAAACCCTCGGAAAAGGAGTCAGGTGTGTAGGTTTCGTCAAAACTTTCTCGCTGCTAATTAAGCTAGTATGCTGCAGCAAGAAAAAGGTGGATGAAAAGGGGCTTCAACACTACGGAAAAAACTCAAAGGGGCACTCCAGTGGTTTATTATGATAAAATCACTCCCTATAAGTCAACAAATACGTCCTAGCCAATTGATTACTGGTGTATGGGCCCGTGAAACTTGAGTTGATAGCCAAAGAAGGTAAATGAAAATCGAATTGGAGCCTGCACAGGCCTCACGCGCTGGCAATGGTAGTGGGTATGATCAAAAAAAGCTGAGAATAGTGAGATTGAGTGGAAAAATATTGAGAGTTGATTAAAAATAGTGAGATTGAGTAAAAATAGTGAGATTGAGTAAAAAAAATAGCGAGAGCGAGTAAAAAATAGTGAGATAAAAATAAAGGGAATCGCTAAGAGATCGAATAGCAAGTGCAACTCTTGGAAGAACAAATGGTGGAGCTCCCAATGAAAAATGAACCTTAAGCGTCCATGTACTGATATTCATTTACAATGCACACGCAGCTATGCAAAACACTTTGTTTTAACGGTCCCATATCCGTGGTCGTCACTATTCATCAGTTTTCTCACTGCCTCCCCTTTACTAAATGTTACTTGGAATTAGCGTTAGTGAGAAAAATTCATACCACCACCTATGTCAGATAATCTTTTTATGTAACACTCATTGGGCATTACTTTAATCAACCCCATAATACCCCCATTACTCTATTAAGACTTTAGCATCCTTTCTACACCATTTCCCATTCTATTATCGTATTCTATATGTTATCAATCCTATTATTTATGCTTCTAATACCTTTTCTTCCACACTGGAATCACTGACCATCCGAGTACCAGTATCGTCATTCACCTTTTGTACTATCACAAAGAGAATGGAAAACATGACTCCCAAACCAGCGAGCCCAGTCCCAAAGTGAAGAGCGCTTCTTATGCTATGTAATTCATCTCCTGTTCTACTCAACACCTCTGCTTCCACCACACTGCCTATTCCAATGCACAACGAAACGGAGTAGTTGACCACTGTGGACACCAATGACCCGGCCATACCTTGATGATGCTTGGGGAGACAATCTGAAAGAATAATTGAGGCTGCAGGGAAACTCAAATCCATTCCCCAGGCCAAAATGAACATCTGTCCAAAGATCAATCGGAAATAACTTTGATTGACCGGAGTGACACTTAACATGATGGTTCCGCTCATGAAGGCCAATAACGAGAAGCAGATGATATAAGAAGGTCTTGTTCTTGCAATAATAAACAGACAGGTCATGGCTGCAATGACTCCAAGCACCAAAAAGGGTAAAAAGCACACTGCTCCCATGATGGCAGAAAATTTCTTAAAATTGAGCATTAAGACCCAATAGTAGTACTGCCAAACTCCAAAGGACCCCCATCCAAAGCCAATACAAACCAAAACAAGCCCAATTTTATAATTGAAGATAGACCGAGGCAAAAGAGGGTATTGAACAATGTATAATTCGAGGCAGAAAAAGGCCACAAGTGCCAATACACTGATGACAGTAAGGACAATGATATATGCGCTCCAGTTGGCCACAGGACCTTGATTCCAAATAAAATTCAATAAAATCAATCCAATTAACCCAACTGCCAGTCCCAAGAAGTCAAATTGCCTCCATTTTGGTACCTCTGAGTCCACATGTTGACTCACTTGAATATCAGGAATTGCCAAATAAGACACTACACCCGAAATGGCGGATACTATTGCCAATAACCAGAAACACCAGGGCCACCAAGCCAATTGAGCAACCACGGCAGCCATCAACCCCCCTATAGCAGCACCTGTAGGACCCATGCTACCAAAAACTCCAAAGGCAAGGTTTTTCCGCGCTCCGGTCTCATAGATGGTGCCTAGAATACCAAGGCCACAGGGCAACATAAGGGCAAATCCGATACCTTGAAAGGCTCTACAGATGATAAAGAACACAATGGAGTTGGAAAACACCGAAAGACCATTAATAAGAGACCAAACGGTAGTCCAAGCCCAGCCTATGACAAAGATTTTTTTCAAACCAAATAAGTCACCTAGCCGACCGGAGATGAGAATAAAAGAGCCTAAAGTCAAGGCAAAGGAGCTCATAAACCATACTCTTAAGGAGTCTGGGATCTCCGTATGAGACCTTTCTTCAAAAGACTTCAATATGATATTCATAGTACTCAAACACATGGTGATACCACCTTGAGAAAGGAATTGCGACAAGCAGATGGTTGCAATCACGGCAACTTCATGCATGGAAGAGGTCAAGACTTGAGGTCTATTCCCACTCATTTTCTTAGGATACTTAAATGTTTAAGCGTTTCAGATTAAAGATCTAATAATAAGCTCCGAGTCTATCCTCAAAACAACCTGTTTATTAATAAAATTGAGTATAAAGAAAAGTAAATAAGTAGTCGAATTCTGAAGAAGCCAGGATCTGAAAAAACATGGATTGATAGTGATGGAAATGACCAGATGCGGGAAAAACCGAAAATTATAATTTCTTTGATGCAATGAAAGAACATACGGGCCGCAATGCCTTACATCCGTGCACCCACAGAGATTGCAATTTTTGTCTACAACGTCTAACAAAAACCGGCGTACCGGTAGCTTAAATATGGGTTCTAACTTTGTTCCTGATCTTGATATCGGGTGGCCGGTAGCCAGATAAGAAGAAATTGTGACTTCCCCTTACGCTGGTTCTCTTGTTGCTTCGATTGCATTCATCAGGGTCTTGCACATTTATGGGGTTTAACATTTCTAAGTGTTTTATGGATTTCAGCCTCTTCAATCGGATCGGCTCTTGGTGTTTGGATGTACCGATTTGGTTAACAATTTGGCTAATAAATGATGATTTCCGCCGCTTTATAATATTCAACCCGTACACCATCACCAGAAACACGGCAAAGTGTGAAAATGTCCGTCGCCAGGCGGCATATCACGTAGACAAGAGGTAAATTAAAATATAAACTTTTCTCAGACAGATACATAAGATTGAAAATAATCTATATCAAAAAACACCATCATACTGTCACAGAGATATCACTTTTGAGTTTTGCTAATCAAAAAACAGACACGATACACCTTTTTTTTAAATTAAATATAAATCGGGCGGTTAGTGTAGTGGTTATCATTTATGCCTTCCAAGCATGAGACAGGGGTT
>JAKTWE010000054.1:0-53624 GCA_030581955.1 Kurtzmaniella fragi | reverse complement strand
ACTGTTAATCTTAAGATCGTGAGTTCGACCCTCACCGAGGTCGGTTGTTTTTTTTTGATAATTTTACACTTACTAGGGTGATATGATTGAAATACTGTTGATTGGTGAATCGTGGGGCAGTAATAGATGACACCGCCAAAATATTGGCATGCGAAAAACAATCTTAAAGTTCCGTTTTAGGCAAACGATTCCCGAGACATAACAAAAATAAATCGTATATTGTAGAGACACTTGAAGTCCAGTATACCCTAACTCCACTCTCATGGATCCATTTTCAAACTCGTTTTGCTCTACAAATTCATTATGTTAAACCTTGTTTAATTCTGGTGAATTTTTGCTCTCTTTGTAAGAAATATCTCTATAAAATATATCAATATGACTACCCGCTGGTGCTAAATTCAGTGCGCATAATTCAGTGCACATTTTTTTAAGGTGTCATAATTTATAATGTTTCACTAAATTTACAAGAGCTTGATACTCAATTGAGGTTGAATTATTTCCAACACTTATTCCTTAAATCATACATTCATGTATCAAACCAGAACTGAACATAAATTTAGATCGCCAGAACCTTTCAAACATGATTTCTATCCAATACTCAAGTAAATATTGTGCTCGATTTCTGTTTGATCCGCCTAAATTCCTATTGGTCTCTGTTTTCGCATGCAATTCAAAAAGAAAAAATTCATGCATTCTCTGTAGGCGGAAAAGCACACACAGAAACCTCATTATTATTTTTGTTACCTATTTTTTTTCTTCTTCAAACACTCCATCAAATCAAACCGCAAAAAAATGGAGTCTCTTACTCGTGCCTCTGTGGCAGTTTGTCCTTTTGTTAAGGGATCTTCTGCTTCAGCTCTTCGCCTGCTTCTGTCTTCCAAAAGTTTGGTGTCTCAAGCTCGTCAATGCCCTTTCATGTCTATGGCCATGACCACCAATGGTAGTTCAAGAGCATACTCACACGCCTCGAGACCAGTCAGCGCTACCGCAGCTTCTGCCACCCAAACCTCTTATGGATTGAAAGGAAACTCTATTCCAAGCTCTACTCTTAACTTGGCTTCCGATGTAGCAGCAGCAGCAGCCAGAGCAGCTCCTGTCAGTACCGTGAAATCCAACGAATCTGGCTTTGATTATGCTGGTAAATTTTCAGGTGAACTTGCTCAAAAACGTACTGACAAGTCTTACCGGTTTTTTAACAATATAAACCGGTTGGCTCAAGAGTTTCCTCATGCTCATAGAAGCAACGAGTCCGACAAGGTCGCCGTTTGGTGTTCCAATGATTATCTAGGAATGGGTAGAAATCAAAGGGTCCTATCTGAAATGCATAGGGTTCTTGACAAGTATGGTTCAGGAGCTGGTGGTACCAGAAATATTGCTGGCCATAATCTTTCCGCCATGAGATTAGAAGCAGAGTTGGCCGCACTCCATAAACATGAAGCATCTCTTGTTTTTTCTTCTTGCTTTGTAGCTAACGATGCTGTTTTATCGTTATTAGGTCAAAAAATTAAAGACTTGGTTATCTTCTCTGATGAATTGAACCACGCTTCCATGATTCAAGGTATGAGAAACTCTCGGGCCAAAAAACATATTTTTAAACATAATGATTTGGCTGACTTGGAAGCTAATTTGGCTCAATATCCAAAATCTACTCCAAAATTGATTGCTTTTGAATCTGTTTACTCTATGTGTGGATCTATTGCTCCTATTGAAGCCATTTGTGACTTGGCAGAAAAATATGGAGCTCTCACGTTTCTTGATGAAGTCCACGCTGTTGGTATGTACGGCCCTCATGGTGCCGGTGTTGCTGAACACTTGGATTTTGAAGCTCAGTTGAAATCAGGTCTTGCCTCGCCAGAGCGCAAAACTGTTATGCTGAGAATTGATATGGTGACTGGAACTCTTGGAAAGGCTTACGGCTGTGTTGGTGGTTACGTCACTGGTAAAGCTGATTTGATTGATTGGGTTCGTTCGTTTGCTCCTGGATTCATTTTTACTACTTCATTACCTCCATCAGTAATGGCTGGAGCTGCAGAAGCTATCAGATACCAAAGACAAACATTACAAGACCGTATTGCTCAACAGAAAAATACTAGATATGTGAAAAACGCTTTAAATGAGAGAGGTATACCAGTTATTCCTAACCCATCTCATATTGTTCCTATTCTTGTTGGAAATGCTGCTGATGCCAAGCAAGCACTGGACAAACTATTAGAGGAACACAATATCTATGTACAAGCCATCAATTTCCCAACCGTTCCTATTGGACAAGAAAGGCTTAGAATCACTCCAACCCCGGGCCATGGTCCAGAGATCTCTGATAAACTCATCGATGCTGTGGAACAAGTATTCTCTGAACTTAATTTGCTCAGAATCAAGGATTGGGAAGCTGTTGGAGGACTTTGTGGTGTAGGTGAAGGTTTCCCAGAAGTGCAACATATTTGGACTGACGGACAATTAGCTTTGAAAGATTCTGATTTGAACGGAAACGTTATCGATCCTCTTATTCCACTTCTTGACACCTCTTCAGGTGTTAGTCTTTAAGACACCTTTGATCTACATAGGTTTTTTCACCTCCTCCTGTTCAGTACATCTGGGTTTTTCCTATGATAAAATACATCTCAAAAAATCGACACTTCAATAATCAATAATTGTAGACAATTTAAATTACAAATAAAAGCTTTAAATAAAGTACATATTTAAGAATCAAAGTGGTTATTAACACAGATATGACTCAATTCATATAAGCGTATATCTTGTGGTTTCTCCAATATCAATGATACGCGACATCGCTTCACGTAGTGCATACAGAATTAATTACAACAAAAACAAAAGGTAAACACTACATGTCGTTAGACAAAGAACAGGTAATAAGAGAGTACACAATACGACTCTTGGGGCTTTTGGCCCCTCCAGAGTTAGGTGAGAATTATTTGAGCACATTAATAACGGAGCTAGAAACCCAAATGCTGCGATCGCTGCTCAAACTCAAACTGTATAATATTGATCCAATAATTGCAAGTTTCAAACTGTATTTCATAAACCTGGGACGAGCACAAGACTGGGCTTTATTCCATCTGATTATTGAAAAGTTGGCTTACGAACTACCCATTGAACAGACTGCTTGCTTGTTTGTGTGTATTGATGATTTGGCAAAGCATCATCAACTTTTATATCAAGGGTCTCACCAACAACAACGACAACAACAACAACAACACTCCAAAATTAGAGATTTCCAAAGTGGATCCCATCTGTTATACCCAAATTCAACTTTCCAAAGCATAAATCCAAGTAATCACATGAACCAGAATACCGGGTTCAAAAACCACACAGCATCTCCTATAAACTCATCTCCTTTTCAAGGATCTCCAATAGCACCACCACCAATTACAGCACAACCCACCTTATTTATGGCAATGGAACCTTATTATGAATCATTGTCAGAGGAAAAGATATTACCTTACATTTCTTATACATTATTAGGACTTGATCTGAAAGTATTTACTTTTTCGACAAGCGGAGACTCTATATCGTTACCTACATCGATAAATCATTCATATATAAGTCTTTTCTACCAAATCATGGAACCAGCCTTATTATATAAAAAGCTTCAGCAAATTGTTGAGGATTCCAGAAAAGGATCTATCAATTCGCCATTAAGAGCTGCATTTCATCGATTCTTAGAGTCAGAGCTTGAGTCATATGTATCTGATGTTAACATATTGTTTGATAAAAAACCGCAACTGGTTTTTTCAGTATATCAAGGCATATATCCATCGATTGCTAGATTGAGAATACTTTATACGCTTCAAAATAGTGAACACCTTGTGGGAACCATATATTCATATCTGAAATTTGGAGATTTGGAGGTTAAAAACTTGGCTATAAAAGCTTTGAGCCTGACTCTGCAGCCATTTTTTGAAATCTTGGAGCATTGGATTATAAAAGGTGAACTCATAGATATTAGTGACGAATTTTTCATTTCTTTCAAAGAAGCTGCTAATTTTCAAGATATCATAGTTTTCAGTCAAGAGAAGATACCAGGATTCTTGGAAAAAAATATTGGATACAAAATATACCAAATTGGAAAATTATTGATCTTCTTGAACAAATACTGTCAAGAAATTCGCTGGGTCAATTCTTACATGCATAGATGGACCAACGTAGTGTTTCAGAGATTTCTGGGTCTTCAACTGATGCCCAAATTTGCACTCCATCTGTTAATAAATCAGCAATTCAAGGAATTAATCAATTACTTCACTTTTGTTATTCAAGGAAAATGTCAAATGTTCAGACATTTGGAAAACTTCAAGAATTATTTGTTGATGGAATCTAATGATTTCATAGAATGCTTATTTGAAAAGGGCTCTGACTTATTAAATGAACCATCAAGTCTGTTAACTTCAAGTCAATTGACCCAAATCTTAGTTGACGCAATTAATTCTCTGTCAGTGAAAAATTTCCCTCTGAAGGAACGCTTGGATTCACGGATACTCGATTTGTCTAGCGGAAGCATTGGGTGGGAAGTTTTCACGTTAGAATACAAAATCAATGATTTACCTCTCGAACATATATTAAACTCAAGTATCGTTGGATATCTTAAAATGTTCAATTTTCTTTGGAAACTACGCAATTTGAATTATTTACTTAATTTGGGATCTAATCAAATATCAAGTTTATTCAAGAATGATTTACGAAACACTAGATTAAAAGTTAACAAGCTTCGTCAAATAAAAAAGAAGGATACCAATGCATTTATTTCTGCTAGGGATACGCAGAAAATATGGCTTCTAAAATCATTGAATGTTATTAGTATCATTCAAACTAGAATGATCTCATTTTTTACTACAATAATTCAATATCTTCTGTATGATATTATTAACATCTCATTTAATAATTTACTTGTTAAAAGAATATTCAAGTCAGAAATACCATTAGAGCAGGTTGGAGATAGCAGTGCGTTTGAAACAGTATTAGAACCTCAGGAGTCTTTTATTCTGTTATTAAAGCAGAAGAATATTACCGAATCTGGCTATCAACTTATGCAACACAATGTAAACGAATTGACAATCGATGAAGTTATTCAATTGCATACTTCTTATTTGAAAGCTATAGTAGAATGCAAATTGTTGGATGAGAATGAAACTGGAAAATACACAAGAGAAAGCTATGTGGCCCAAATTTACGAGCTTTTGGATATAGCATTTGTTTTCGTGAAGGCATCAGAGGAATTTGAGAATCTAGTATCAAAATATTTGGCTTTAATACAAATTGAGAACAACAATAATCCAACGGAAGGAGATGATAGTTATATGGAAGAGTTTGATGATGATCTTTTGGAAACAGAAAGTTCATTAAGAAGTATGTTAGATCGGATCAAAAATAATTTATTCAAAGAAGAGTTTCTTCCAAGATTGGATAATTTAGCAAAGGATATGAGGTTGACTATAGAGTTTAAAGATTTGAGTAGATTTTTAGGTTAGGTAGAGAAACTCAGGGTTGATGAATGAAAATTGATCAAAACAGTAGATATTAAATCTTCATAACAATCAAAGCATAAAAATCGAATTTAAAATCATATATGATTGCGGCTGAGTGTAACGAGCACCATATTAGAAATTAAATAAAAAATCAATTAAATTAAATTAAAGTAATTTTAGCGACACGCTGTGAGTTAACATTTAAAGATCCGTATATATGTTGACATATTTCATTGGATAACGACTGTAACCTTATAATATTTAGTTCTTTGTTCGTTTTATTTTCTAAGCGTACTTGAAGCTTTAAAATTTTTCGGCAAATCAATACGGGGGTACCGAGGAATTCACCAAGTGAATTTCCCCACAAAACAATGCATGCATTATATCTTTTGAAAAATAAGAGCTGATAGGCAGGCAATCAAGAAAATACTCACCCTTAAACCAGTGCTCTAAAACAAAGATTAGTCCTATTTTGTAAGTTCTAAATAACGCTTTTATTATAAGTATGCATTGAGTTATTGTTTCATCAATTTAATATATAATAAAATAAGTTTAATGTATTATCTCTTTTCATCTTAAAAGCATGAATTTGAGTGGTGAATATTCCGAGGCTGTTTAATTGAATGAAAATATAAAAGTGCGCATTCCCCAGAATTTTGGATTCACGAATTTTTTTCATTTATTATATCAAATATGGAAGAAGTCGACAGTGTTCTCGTTGATAACGTAAAATCCTTTGCCTCCGGTGGGTTTGGTGGTATCTGGTATGTAAACAGTGCAAACAGCGTTACTTAAATCAAGTTAATGCAGTCAATTGGCCTGTGTATTTAAAGGCTGCCGAGTTTGTTGTGGATGAATCTGCAGATTTTAGAGATGATAATTTCTATAAATGTCAAACGAATATTTATCTGCACTTCTATTCCCTTATTAAACCAATTACTAACAATTCAGTGCCGTGTTAACTGGTCACCCTTTCGACCTTGTTAAAGTTCGTCTTCAAACAGGACTTTATACCTCCTCTGTTCAGTGTGTAAAAGATGCCATTCTCAAGGATGGTCCTTTGGGTTTATATCGTGGTGTTCTTCCACCACTTATTGGGGTTACTCCAATGTTTGCAGTTTCTTTTTGGGGTTACGATATGGGTAAAAGACTCGTGGGAAGTTATACAGGTAAAGATGCCAAAGAATTTACTATTAAAGAAATCTCTACTGCTGGTTTTATTTCTGCTGTTCCTACCACCTTGGTGGCTGCTCCATTTGAAAGAGTTAAAGTCATGATGCAAGTTGCTGAAGGAGAAAAGGCTCTGATGGGTTCTGTTATCAAGGAAATGTATAAGACTGGTGGTGTTAGATCTATTTTCAAAGGGTCCGTCGCTACTTTAGCACGTGATGGACCAGGATCTGCATTATATTTTGCAACCTACGAATACTTGAAGGAAAGGTTACTGACTCCTGGTGAAGATATGTCATTAGTTGCTATCATGACTGCTGGTGGGTTTGCAGGTGTTTCCATGTGGTTGGGTGTTTTCCCAATTGATACCATCAAATCTAAGCAACAGCTGTCCAACGTTTCAGTTTCCATAGTAGAGACTACAAGAGGCATTTACCGATCTGGGGGTATCAAAGCATTTTTCCCCGGTGTTGGACCTGCGTTGGCTCGTTCTTTTCCTGCCAATGCAGCCACCTTTTTGGGAGTTGAGCTCGCCAAAAACTTCTTTGATAAAGTCATTTAGATATCATAGGTTTATTTATTATGTCAGTATTTACAGATCCAATAGTAGATAACTTACTGTATCCTTTTTTACAAAAAATTTATTTCAATAATAAAAGTTCATTTTTCTTCTTATGAGTATTAAAAACTGCCTCAATCATCAACCAATTGCAATCTTTTGTCAAGTGCTAAACCAAAGTGATAGATTTTTGGTATGAGGATTATATACGCCTGCATACAAGAAGTTCCACCACACCGCCAGATATGTTTATGCGGTCGTCGTTCATGCAGGCTTCGGCCAATTCCCCAATTTCAACGTGCCCTCACCAATACGTTCACTCCTTAATCGATAAGAAAGCGAACAATAATTTATCACTGTTTACTCAAAGATGTCTTTAACTGATGATCAGGTACGTAAATTGAGGCTCTTATTGGAGTGTTATGAATAGCCAGACCAATTATGGAAAGCGGAGGATTGATTTCAACTAGCAACGGGAGCCAATTCTGACGTTCAAGCTGTCAAAAGTGCACTTTGAAAACCACTTGCCTCATTCAATTAGCCGGCCAAATAAATTGAATATTCATTTGAAGTTACTAACATACTAGGTTTCTGCGGAACTCCGCAAGATGAAGGCTTTCATTGAAAAGGAAGCACAAGAAAAAGCCAAGGAAATTAGATTGAAGGCAGATGAAGAATACGAAATTGAAAAGTCATCCATCGTTCGTACTGAAAGTGCCGCTATCGATACTACTTATGAACAAAAATTGAAAAAGGCATCTCTTGCTCAACAGATCACTAAATCCACAATTGGAAACAAGACCAGACTTCGTATATTGGGGACTAAGGAAGAGGTTTTAGAAGAAATTTTCAGTTCTGCTGAAGAAGAATTAAAGAAGATTGCTTCTGATGAATCCAAATATTTACCAATGTTAACTGGATTAATTGAAGAAGCTGTTTTGATTTTGTTAGAGAAGAAGGTTTTGGTTAGAGTCAAAGAATCTGATGTTAAGGTTGCTAAGAAGGCTATTGAAGCAGCTGCCAAAGCTTTTGAAGAAAAGTCCAACTTCCCTGTTGAAATTAACATTGATGAAAATGAATACTTGAAGAAGGATATTGCAGGTGGTGCGCTTGTCATTAATGGAACTGGTAAGATTGAAGTTGACAACACTTTGGAAGCTCGTTTGAGATTATTAAGTGAAGAAGCCTTGCCAGGTATTAGATTAGAATTATTTGGAATCTCCCAATCAAGAAAATTCTTTGATTAAATAGATGATTAAAATATTTGTTAGATACAATATCGAATAACCTGTAATTGAAATACAATGTAGTCGAAGTATTTAAATTATAGTGTTTGGATGTTTCCAACATTTGAACCCCCAGTTGTTCGGGTATTTCCATTAATTCAATAAATTTATAAGATTTACCTTGTTAATAATGAACATTTCAAACCATATATGTGAGGAATTACGCATCCATTCACTATAGGGGTTCAATTATAACAGATTCAAGCTTACACAAGCTTTATCTCCATAATTGTTGTGCACGTTTGTTGTAAGGGACACTTAAGATTCCAATGGACTGTTTTTTTTTTTTTTTTTCACCAAATAATCAAACTGATTTATCTTTTTTTTTTTTTTGCTAGTAAACATCCACGATTTTTCCATTGCTCTAGTCGCCATCTCAGAGCGAAACCCCATCATGTTCTATCGAATGCTGGCAATTCGAGGGTTTGGCCGCATGGCCAACTTTGGAAACTTTCAAACAAAGAAATACTCTGCAATAAAGTGCTTTCAGAGAAGCGTTTTCAAATCTACAAGGACTCGGAACCAAGAGATCTTGGAAAAGCTCAAGAAGGAAATCGAATCGGAAGATATCTCTTTTATTGATAATAAAACGTTTCAAATACAAAAGGATTTGGCTCTGAATAAGCCTAAACATTACAGCCGATTTGATGATCCACGAAACGTAGAATTGGCCAAAATTATGTACCGCAGCCTCCAGCCAATCACTCCTAATGATGCTTTTATATCTTGTACTACAATTGATGATCAAGGTAAAGTGATAGCTGTATCGGAAACATATCCAAGAATGAAGTTCTTGAAAAATAACAATCTATTTCCTCGAGACTTGAGGAAAATAGATACATCCAATATAGATGTAGCACCTCTGATTGTTGCAAGATCACCTTCTAGTGTTCTTGTTAATCTTTTGCATATTAAGGCTCTTGTTAAAAAGGATAAGGTAATGATTTTTGATACTTCATCGCCTGAGGTGGCTTCAAAATTGGGACCATTTATTTACGATTTGGAACTGAAATTGAAACCAAGTTCTGTAACCAGTGGGATGCCTTATGAATTCCGAGCTTTAGAACTGATATTAATTTCAGTGATGTCTTATTTAGATGGAGAAATTCAACAGCATATATTTCTTTGTGGTCAAATATTGGATGAATTGGAAGATCAAATTGACAGAAATAAACTTAGAGAGCTTTTAGTTAATCTGAAAACTTTAGCTCAATTTTCTCAAAAGGCTAAACTTATTAGAGACGTCTTGGATGAAGTTTTGGACCTGGATGAAACTTTAGCTTCTATGTATCTTTCAGAGACTAAAACTTATGACCCATCTGTGGAAAATCCAACCGATTATGCAGATTTAGAAATGCTTCTTGAAGCTTATTATAATCATTGTGACGAATTTGTTCAAAAAGCTGAATCTTTACTTAATGATATTAGAGCCACAGAAGAAATTGTTAATATCATACTAGATGCCAATCGTAATTCGTTGATGCTTTTTGAGTTGCAAGTCACAGTGTATACCTTGGGATTTACTGTAGCAACCCTTGTTCCAGCATTTTACGGTATGAATCTTAAAAACTACATTGAAGATTCAAGTTTAGGATTTGGATTGGTGCTACTTTTCTCAATTATCCAAGGCTCTTTAATGACTCAATTTATGTTCAAAAAACTTAAAGGAGTCCAAAAACTTACTATGATGGGAAGTGCTCTGATGAAACCAATGAAATCTAATATTTATCAACACTGGGAATTCTTTCATCTTTTCCCTCATGGATTTTCCCGATGGAAACGATTCAAGTCTTACAAAACATTACAACGGGTGATGTGGGGTAAAAGAAATACTTCTTTTGATAGACCGACTAGACAAGAGAAAGATGCATTATGGAGAATGATTAATAACGGTAAACGTTAAGTTAATTCTTTTTTTTCAGTTCTTCTTGTATAAATTTATAGAAGCATAACTATGTAATACTAATGAAATATGATTTATTATGAATACTATACTATTTAAACGTTCTCTCTATCTACTCTATCTCTTATATGCTAATCAGATTCAACGTCGTCTTCATCTGATGAGTCCTTATTCACCACTTCACCTTCTTCTTCTTCGTCCTCATCTTCATTGTCACTGTTGGTATAAGTTGGAATCTTTTCGGTTTCCTCTTGAGCAGCTGATAACACATCTTCTTCATCATCGTCAAACTTCTTGTGACTGTTGTTATTTGAAGCTGGTTCTACTGGTTTAGTGTCACTTTCAGATCCTGGAGACACTAAAGAACCTTCTACAGAAACAACTCTCCCGGCCAGATGAATTGTTTTCACAGTAAATTGTAATTTGCCATCAATTTTGGCTCCATTTTCATCAGTCCAGTAACCAAATGACTTAAAAGTACTCTCACTTTCGCCGGTGGTTTCAGTTTCATCAGCTTGGCTTGGAACAAACTGCCAGTCTTGAGGAATGTTAAATTTCTTGATCAGAGCATTGAAAGTGTCATGCACCAAAAGACCTATATGAGAGGCTGTTTGCATATATGCCCAACCTTCTAAAACATCGCCGACTTCAGGTCTCCATACGAGAAAATCGACGGCAATCCACATAAAGACAAAAGGCAGAGAATCTGAGACTCTGGCAACCATTCCGGTATCGTTAGGATCCAGAGGCTTGTTACACTTGCTCAAACGTATGTTAGAGTATGAAAGAACCACACCCTTAGCTTTGTTGAAATAAGTCATCACCAAAGGATCAAGATGTTGAGCTTTAATCCCATTAATAGGGTTATTGATATGACAAGGTGCAAGAGACACATAAAGGGAAGTGGTCACTAGGTGGAAACATTGAGAAACTCCGTTTTTTAATGGATTGGTCAGTTGTGGGGCCTCGAACCTCTTTCTTTTGATCAGACTATAGGCATCAGATTCGCTGGTCCTTTTCTGGGAGTATGAATCGACCGTTGGCATTGGTATTGAAGAAGTGAAGAAATGAAAATTATGTTATGCAGGAGATGCTCATCTCTCAATTCGGGGGTTTGTAGGGAAAAATATAAAAATAAAAAAAGAAAAAAAAATTGATTAGATAGTTGTAGCATCTAAATCCACATACCTAACCTCAATATAAACACTACGAAAGGGGAACTATCCAAAATTCAATTAACAAAATGTTGAGAGTGCTCGTAAAATTAACTACGTAAATAATAGTTGCTGTGGGTATTTATTGGACCAATATAGAGCAACAAACGTTTCCACACTTTTTGGTTAAGATGAATGATAATTAGTGCATCTGTTGCAACTTATTTAAATAATTTTTTTGAGTTTTCCCAATTTGCGACCACCAAGAGGACTGATATTCAACGAAGAATTCGTAGGTACCGGGAGACTTGTGGTTATGGGGGTTACTTCTTCTGAACCATTGTGCAATTGAGTTTTGAATGATAAACTTTCTTCTTTCTTAAATAATTGGTCTTTCTTTTTAGCTGCATTTGGCATTCTAAAAACTGGAAAATTCTTAAGAATTCGATCGGCATATTTGGTGGGTGCATCTTCAGCATCTGTCCATTCTGGAACTCCTGCAAATCTAACCTTCTTAATTGGTTCACTGCTATCTGAAGTTATCGACTCTGACAGTAGTGATGTTGAATCTTGAGCTGAAAGAGCAGCATTCAATTTTTTGATTTCTGTTGGATTCAATGATACTGAATTTCTCTTAGTATTCATGCGAGTCACTTGAGCTCTAGTGGGCTTCATGTTAGCATTATTATTCAAAGTAACGGATGTACCTGCAGTTGAGGTAGTATTCATTGATGGCGAACTTCCTCCTCCTAAACCAGACCGAGTTAATCCATTACCAAGATTAGAAAAATCTCCACTAATTCCACCTGGAGGTAAAGAGCTTGAGGCCGTTGGTAATCCTGTAGGAGCTTTCAATTCAACCGTAGATTTTTTCTGCTTGAAATTGACAGACTTGGGATCATTAGGGTCATATACTACACTTGACATATGCTCTTTCTGTTGCGTTAATAAGGTCCCTTGTTTCGATGCAGCCTTAAGATGAAGTTGATATCTCTGATTTGCAGTCAATTGTGGTGCAATTGAATTAGAACTGTCTCTTTCGGGCGAGCTTTCTTTTGATGAGTCCTTTCTTTGCTCCTCTTGAACCGAAATCAAAGGTTTGTTTTTGGTCACCAGCGATTGTCTTCTAAGTGAGCCGCTTGGCAGCTTTATACTTGGAGCCGCTTTGAAACTTTTTGTAAGTGCCGAAGCAGCCCCAGCCAGAGCATCCAGTGATAACCTTGTGGGTTGAGAATTAGAACGTCTACGTCCAGTAGGTGCAGTCATATTTTCCTTAGGTTGAGGAGAAATGGCAGAGAGCGACAGATTTTGGTGCATAAAAAGCATTGATGGGGGTCTACTAGGAGAACTCATAGAATTCCCTCTAACTGGAGACGCAGTTGGTGACATAATTTTTCGGTTAAATTTCCCAGTACGGGAGCTATTGGAAGAAAGTGACGATGTTCTTGAAGAGTCGATTGAAAGAGATGCAATATCTAATCTTTCAGTTTCAGAAATGAGTAGTTTTTCTTTGTCAGAAACATCATTAACTCCATCTTTAATCAATTTATCTAATGATGTATTACTTGAAACACTTGAAGAACCTTTGATTGTTTTTGATGGACTTGAATCAGCAGAAACAAACGAATCTGTTTTTGATGCATTAGATGGAGCAGGGCTTGGAGCTAAATTCCGCTCAATAGGAGCAGGGGGCGGCGCCGGATATAATTCATTGTATAAATCTGTCAAGATCTTTTTCGGTAAGCCGTAGTTTTTACGGAATCTTAGTTCTGTACTCAACCATAATCTTGCAAATTCATCCAGTGAACCTACAATTTGATCCAACATTATGAATCCTTGATTGATGAAATTAACAAGATCATTTATGGTTTTAGGGTTGGTTTCATAGGTTGCACCTTGTCGAAAAAACCGAGTTAATGTAGCAATTAAGGTACCATTTTTTTTGGATGAATTGAAATATTCTTCACAATTGCGTAAACCGCTTCTATAGATGTTTGGGTTTTTCAGTTGCATGTATAACTTTTGGTCCATCATATGTTCTGAATTCAGGAAATAACACTTTCTACCTACCCGACGGAAAATAGTATATAATTCGTTAAGTCTAATGGTTAAAAGAAGAACATGGTGTAATGCGTACTCTATAGGTACACCAGTAGTAGCCTGGATTTGGTGCCATTGAGCATTAGATTCCGGGGTATCACCTTTAAAGTTCTTCAATGAAAGGTAAGTTTTTATTTGTTCTCTCAAAGTATCTAAGGAAGCTTGAATAGCTGAAGTTGTCTTTAAGAGCATACGTATGTCCATATCAACCAAGGTTGCCTCAATAAAATCTTCATTACGAAGAAGATTTACATTCAGGGGAAGGTTAAGAAGAAACTGATCACCCGATAGTAAGCAATCTGCATCTTTTGTAGACGATACTACGTTTTCTATGATTTTTTCAATTTGAGCAATATGATCATTGATTGTTGTTGCATTGGACGATGAAGAATCTTGCAGTTGATTATCGTTGTTCATATAAGCCATTTTTTCCAACTTTGCTTGATGAAGCTTCTTTTGATATCCTTGAAGACTTGTGATACATATTCCCTCAAATAAACGTAAACATTTATCTGCCCTTTCGATTTCTGGTAATTCTGCCAACAGTGTAATGGGGAGATCAGGTGCGTCATACGGAGCATGAGTAACGACAGTCAGGATAGATATGGAGACCTGACGAAACAATTGAAAATTAGAAAGACTCTCAAGCTTAGGAGAGAGCACCAGATCGGCAATTGAAAAAGTAGAACCTCCATACAACACGATATACTGTAAAAGTGGTAAATCTTTTTTGATATCACGGGCCTGGAGTCGCCGGAGCAGTTTGATCATAAATTGGAGCTTATTGATAGCATAGAGATATTGGGTGATTTTGGCATCTAGCGCGTCGATCATTGTGATGAGATTGGGACCTAAGGAGTCCTGTGGCGTGTACGGAAGGGTCCTCCAATTTAGGAGTTTGAATGCGTGTTGACGATAATGCAAAAAGGAGTAGACGATAATAAAAAGTGTGAAAAAAAAAAAATAGCTGTCAGAAATGAAAATAGGCGCAAAATGTGTCATTAGAATGTTTAAAGTAGACGGTTAAGTAATTATTTCAATCCACATAATAAGAAAAAGGTTAAATTATAATCAAGAAGCATTTAAGAATACTATCGAAGGTTTTCAAAAGAAAGTAGCAACTACCAAGGAATTCCTGGGTTGTCTGAAACAAATCTGGATTTTACGCATACAAAAAATAGAAATTCCGATTAAGTACAGTCAATTTTTGGAGCAGACGAACGGGTACTTGATCTAAAGAAGTGTGAATAAGTATTGAAACTGTTTTATACAGTCTGACTTTGAGCGTTTACCATCAGATCAACGAGGTGAGAAAGATGGAAATGATGTGTTCAGTTGTGTTTTTCTCAAAGTACCAGTTTGGTAGTGTGCTGCTTTTGAGAGTGGAAAATATATGTTCTTCTTCCTTAAAAAATGCCTAAATTTGAGATCCAAGTATATGCAACAGAACGTGAGGAAGAACCTAAGGCTATATTTTATATATTGATACCCACTGAATTTGAACAGAGGATAACTCTTGGTTGAGGGAAAACCAAAAGTCGAATTCTTGCCAATACGTGCTTTTGAATTACCCAATGTGTATGTAAGCAATCCGAAAATGGGTCTCACCATAATTGGTTGTTCTTGGAGCTCTTCTGGTACAAATACTACTATTAATTTATCTCTCAATATGTAGGTTAGACCCGCATCACGAAGCACTTTGAGAGTTTGGATTTAGTGCTTTTTTTTTTTTTTTTTTTTTGCTTCTACAAAACTTGTTTTTGTTTACATCAGTCTCCTAGAATTATACTAAAGTCTGCAATTTAACACCACCAGTACTGATTAATTGGTCTTAACAAGCTTCTAGTATTTGGAGCAATTTTTTAAACCCTTTGTCACTGAAAATTATAAACCAAGGATCATTTCCATGCCAGACTACACAGCAACAGCGATTCTCACGGAGCACCTAGAGTTCCCCCCAGTGTCACTCATCGATGACGTGATAAATGCAGTAAATGATATAATGTACAAATGCACTCAAGCTATGGAGACATATCTAAGCAATAGACAGAAAACTGCCAGTCAAAACAATCCAAATAAAACATCCAAAGAGAAAACACTCGAAAAACAACACTTTGATGAAATAGAAGTGGGGACCGCTAAACTAGAGACTTTATTAGAAAACGAAGTATCGAAAAACTTTGATAAGTTTGAATTATATACCTTAAGAAACTTACTTCATATCCCCGAAGACCTTGTGAGGCAAGGGTGGTTCCGATTGCAACACCATTCTGGGCTTCAATTTGATCTGGCCCGTTTAGATAATGCAAAATTGGATCTGCAAATTGAATTTCTTTTGAATGACATAGAATTGGAATTACAATTAAGAAAATTACTAAAATTACAATTGGTGAAAGCTAAAAAAGTGGTCAGTACTTTGAAATCTTATAGACAAGCATTACAATTTTTAAAAGAACCGTTAAATTCAGAAGCTCGAAGTGCATTAAAACTGGTATCTCCACTCAATGAAAACTTATACTACATTCTTTCTCAAGCCGATGAATTATTTGGAAGTGTGCAAAGTATAATAGATAAACTTAATCATTCTAGTCCCAAGAAATTTGCTCCTACCAAGAGAGAATCTTATATTAATGGTAAAAGTATCAAATTGTTAGAGAGTATAGGTGTCTTAGAATCAGGTCAGGATCAAGAACAAGTTCCATTGATAAAGGAGAACATACTGAATGAACAACTTCAGAGGGCTAAAATTATCAATGAAGGACTACAATCATCACATGAACTGACAAGAACATCAACAACAATAGGTACTTATGGTGATACATAGTATCATTCTGTACATGGGATTTACTGAGGACAGTAGTAATGTTTTTTTAAAAACGGGGTGGTTCCTGTATATTGATGCACAATTCATGATATCCAATGAAATCTCAATAAAACATAAGAAAAAAAACCTTAAAAACCTAAACAACTACTTATCATTATGGCACAAACATTAAAGATTGTCCCTAGTTTTGTCAAGTTCAATACTCTTAAGGAGAAGTTAGGTATCTACTTCCGTTTCACTCCAAGATCCGTTGCTTTTGTTGGGTTTTTCATGGGTGTCGTTCCAGCCACTTTAACTTATTACGCCTACTCTAGTGAAGGTCAATATAACTTTACTAGAAAGTTTAGAACTGAAAAGGTTTTACCAAATGGTGAAGATTACGTCCCAAGGGCTAAGGATTTATAAATATAATAGATGATTGCATGAAAATTTTGTAGAGAACCGTGAAGAGTTGAATAAGTATAAGCAACTACGAGAGAGAGAAAGAGAGAGAAAAGCGTCAGCAACTTGTATGCAAGTTAATAGTTGGAATGAGTAAAATGATTCAAAATTACTTTAATATGTTAACAAATTGTGTTTAATCTCCCTTCTTTTGGAATGATGGCTAATGATTGAAAATTACAAGTGTTATATAATATTTAGTGTAATTAATAAAATTGATTGAAATGTTACATGTCTATAAGACTATTAAACTGATAATTGGAAGAATTTCTTTTTGGTATAAATTATCTTCCTCTTTTTTATTTTATTATGCTGTTCCTTGTTGATATTAATATTAAACCCATTTGAGTGATTCCGTTATTATTTCATTGATACCTGGAAAACATTCACACTTGAGTTCATATCTTTTATCCCCAGAGGATTTGTTTTAAAGTTAGTCAGTTGAGTTTTCCTTAAAGTCTTGGTTGTATTTTTCATGTTGATCTTTGGAAGCAGTCTTCTTCTCATTTTCTGTCCGTTTTTAGGGTTTTGTTCTATTATGATTGAAAATTCTTGAAGGGCAAAATCATGAGAGCATTCATCGAAAGAAAATGTAGGCTCTTGGTTGATGTATGAAGAGTTCAGGTTCAGCAGTCCAGCTGCTGTGCCTGACAGAAAAGATTTGGCTTTTTTAAGCAGTTTACTAATACCAGAATTAGATTTCGGCAGTTTTTTAGGTGATTTGGGCTTCATAATTTGAAATGTCAGTTCATGAATTGATGAAGGTCCTGAAATTCCAAGTCCTAATGCCACTTTACTGATTTTTTCTTTAGTTTTAATTTGATTTGAAAGATTAGGAGAGCTCAAGTCAGCTATAGATATATCAGCGACGTCTGCTACTCCTCCAGTTTCATCAATAAAAGATGAAAAAAAATCTTCTTCTTCTTCAGTTAAAGAAGAGTCAATGTCAAATGGATCATTATCTAAAATATCTTCAAGTGAAATATGTGGTGGTGTATGAGGGCTATTAATTCTGTCTTGAAATTGTTGAGAAGATTGACTTGAGGCCAGATACAGTAAACTTCGTTGGGCTGCATGATGTCCCATTGATTGAAATTGTTGCTTTTGATGCTGTTGAAACTCCTGAGCTACTTGTGGATTAAATCCTTGGGTAGGGAGTTGAGATATGATTGACCCCATAGATTGTTGCCCAGAGAAATTACTATCAATATGAGGGCTCATATGAGTTTGAATCAGTTGTTGTTGAGGAGGGAATGGAGATTGTAGTGCCAAATTAACCGTTTGAGCAACTGCCCCTGAAGAATTCATCTGGTGAGTTCCTGACATACGAGGTGGAGTAGAACCCATGGGGTTAACATTACGAAATTGGGCTGGTAATCCTCCTGGAGGAATCTGACCAAGGTTTTGATGAGCCAGATGTCTAAAAGAAGCCATTTGGGGTATCTCAGTTGGACTTCGGTCTAGAGAACCCATCACAAAATATTGTTGAGTTGATTGATCACCGTTGGGGCCTCTTGTAGCAAATATTGGCAGTACATTATGATTATGACCTGCCATTGGAGGACTCATCAGAGGAGTCATAGGAGAGATGGCAAATGCATGCAATTGCTCATGTTGAGGAGTGAAATCCGGTCTAGCCATGGAAGGCAGTTGATGTCCAGAATGAAGAGGAACTGAGAACATCCTTGAAGAGGAGTTTGGAGGATGAAATGTTTGAGTGGGTTGTCCTTCAAAAGTGTCCATTGAACTGTCAAAGTGGGATGAGCTTCCTAACTAAAGCAGTGTAAAACTTTTATCACTTTCAATAAAAAACGAATGTATGAAGTAAAGTAATGTTAGTAAGGGAGCCAGCACCTTTCTTGAAGAACGAAAAAGGCAAGAAATGTGCAACCAGCAAAATTACTGTGCAGAGCACACCGTATGAAAAAAAATAAAGTTGGGAAAAAAAAAGCGATTGGTGTAACAATGCCTTAAAAAATTTGGTATATAGAAGACAAAGGATGGCAATGAGGGTAATATAAATAAAACTGAAGTAAAGATTGCGCCTAGAATGAGAATAAATGGTGCAATCTTTGGGCCCGGAGTTAACCAGTTTTCAATTCCCTTACAAAAATCGGTTTATAAGGGGAGATCGTTTTGAAGCACTGGTGTAGTCAATTACGAATTTAATACATAAAACCCGCCTCAAGAATCTGTGAAAGAAGAAAAGGTCTAGTTTATAGGAAATAGGAAATTTTATTGAAACATGGGTAATTTCTGTTTTCAAATATTATAATCTATAGTAGTCTATCAATGGAATGAATGCATCAAGAGAATTGAAAAGTTTTAAGAGTAAAACACTGTAAAGAAACCTATTTGATGCCCCTTATTCATTCTTTTTAGTTTAACGCATTTAATTTAATACTTTATTAGCGCATATAACGTAATTGAAAACATAGAACCCTGTAAAAAACACCCCCACCTCTTCAAGCAAACTCGATAGGTATATCATAAGTGTATCATGAAATTCAAGAGCAATATCTATTTATTATCGAAAGATTATGAGTCAAATGAATTTCTTCATTCTTTTTTAATACAACCCTTTTTTTTTGTCACTATTTCATATGTAATTCAATTTCAATAAAACTACATTATAAATGAGCAGCAATCAAAGAGATATATAGACCTCAAAGTTTTCGTTCTACAGATAATTGTATAAAAAGTTCCTAAATATTATATAATCCACCCAGATCGATTTTCAATGTTTTAGGACCCTTGCTATTACTCGAAGAAACGTTTCGAAGAAACGTTTCAAATTAAGGTATGAGAACTAAGTTCCCTTCTCCAGCAAAATGTAACAAAATAAATTGGTCGAGTATAAATTCCACGAACCCTAAACATGCATATTCTATTTATATATGTTTTATATTTTGCTCTGAGATCAGTGAGAACTAAGGTGGTTGGAAAAATGCTTTCCTGTTTGAATATTTTTCAAGCTCTAACTTCAGCAAAGAGTAATGTGGTTAATTGTTGTAGGATAGACGGTGATAAGTTTGATGAATGTGAAACATATTTTTTTGATGTCGATCTTTGATCTCTCGAAAACTTAAAACGTGCGTATGATCAACAATTTTTACCTATACTGATTTCCCATGTATGTCTTTTATTCATGGGTTCAATAATCGATCACTGTTGATACAAATGATATACAATGCTTCCATCGGGAAAAAATGAAATTTTATTGCCAATGGTTATATGTTGAGATATTGATCAACACAATATAAAAGTAAATTACAGGGCGACGATTTGAGTACAATTGAAGAGCTAATGACTTAATAACTTCAAACAGGAGGTTGCTATTGATTGAGGGCTTTTTAAACCTAGTGAATTTTAATGTGAATTAAATCGGCCAAGATAAAATCATTTGATGATAACTTTTTAATCTATGTGCTTGTCGCTAAAAAATAAAACTGGGGTATAAATTTTTAATTTCAACTTAAATTAACTAGAAATAGTTAATTATTATTGAATAAAATCAATACATAGTCGGATAAAGTCAGTTGATTGACTAAAAGTTATTTTGTTTTATTCTAAATCAAGAATATAAATTTAAATGGTGTTTTTTTAAGAAACCTGTCAGCAGATAGTGTAGTTTATGTAATCACAATTTCTTATCAGTACTGAAACGAATGCAGAAAAAAAAGTGATGAAGATTCACTCGCATTAATTAATTAATTTTTTTACTACAATTGAATTGATATACAAAAAATTATCCCATTTAAAATTAAAACACTATTAAATACTATTAGTATGTAAACATACATACTAATCCCTTTCCTTTAAAACCTATTATCCATATCGTATTGTTTCTTTCCCATTTATTATAAATATTTCACAAAATGATCATCTTCCAACCAACCAACTTTCTCAAAGGCAGCAAATAATCTGCTAGCTTTATTAACATCTATGCGGCATGCCTTTTGAGCATCAGTTCTTCTGAATTGTTGACCTTTCTTCAATCTGTTGACTTTTTCGTAGAAGAGTCTTCTTTTACTGTCCAAAAATACATTACAAGGTAATCTTAAAATAGAAGCCAATAAAGCTTCTGCAGGATGTAATTTATCCAAATTAGGATCAAATTTTAAATCCATTGGTTGACCTTTCCATTCAACTTTGAGACATCTGTTGTTACCCTTAGGTAAAGTAGCAGTGTCTGGACTGTAGTCGGGTATATTTTCATCAATTAAAGCTGCTTGTTGGACAGCCAATGGAGAACCAGCATATGAAGCCGGTTTAGTGGTCTTTCTTCTCTTTGGAGAAGTAGGAACGCTTGTGACATTATTATTTGAACTACTCTCATATTCAGAAAGATTAGCAGATGCTTCTTTAACAATTCTTCTAGTTCTAACTCTTTCAAATTCAGAATCAGAATCAGAGTTACTTTGAGTAAATGCCTTTCTTCTAGAGTTAAAATTAGATCTTCTTTCATGTAAAGGTTTCTTAATCAGTTCTTTCAGCAGAATGATCAGATATTGATCAAGAAATCTGAATTGTCTTTCCTTGTAGCTCGAGTCAAGATTTTGCCATGGATTTACAACGAGATCATACTCCTTATAATTTTCAATTTTAAATTGACCCAGAGGAATGTAGACTTTAGCAGATACTAATAATTCAGAAGTGGTTCCAAGACTACTATTACCACGATGATACGGTGAAAGTGGTGGTGAAAGAATGTTACCACTTCTGTTATGCAATGATTTAGGTTGTTGTTGTTTTTGTTTGGTAGTTTCATTTAGTTTAAAATTATTATTGTCAGTATTAAATTTTCTCTTCATAGTAGAAGATGAGCTTGAAACTGGTTCCTTAATCTCACGTTCATTGGTTTCAATTTGATGAAACAACTTTGTTTCAAATTGAGCAGTAGGTGTAAGACAACCTGAAATATCTCTTTGGCTCAGTGCCCTAGCGAGTGGATGATATAACGCCATTATCAGATATCAGAAAAAAAAATTTTTAGGTTAAAGTTGATTCCCTTTTTTAAAAACTCTTGTTTAATAAATTGGTTGGATTCTATGATCAATTGAGTCTTTGACGATGATCAATGGATGTTAAACTGGATTTAAAATTCAATTAACACTATTTGAATCTTAGATTTCACAATTACTTGGTTGTTATATAAATAATTGAATTTCTAAATATAATCAGGCTTCTGACTAATATATAAACAATCAGTAGATAATTGAATGACTGCGGGTGCAAATAAAATTTTTTTTCTTCTTCTCTTTTCTTTTTTAATTTTTTCTTTTTACATGGATTTCTTTTTTACTTTCTTGAGATGTTTCAAAAAAGCAAAAAAAAAAAACGCATCACCTAGTAAGAACGATTAGATGATTAAATGAATTGATTTAATTTACAAGAATTTTAAGAAAAAATGTAGCTTATTCAATAATTATGAGTATCTCCAGCAATTTTTGTACAAATAACATGATTATTAAACAATTAATGACCTTTAATTCATATGATGACATTTTTGATTTCTTTTTTTAATTTATTTATTTATTTTCTTTTCTCTTTGTTTTAAATTTTATTTTTTGATTGTTGTACTCTTTACCTGCGATTTAGATGTGTGTCAAAACCCTAATGTGACTTCCACGTGATGAATAGCTTCTTTCGGAAACTTTTTATGCCTTATCAGGGAGATTTCATGGATGAATCAGAGCGTTGCTTAATGTCATCGTACGGGATTCCGCCAGAGTAAAACTTGAATAATTCATTCAATTCCCAACCTATGTTACCAATTCCTACAATTGAGTCGATCTGAGTAACATTGACAAGAAAGCTACGTCTATTTACTTTGAATTCTGCTTTAGTTTAAATTTTTTACAATCCCATCTCTTGAGAACTAAAAAATTTTTGTCTTATTTATTTTTTTTCCTATTGGACATTTGCATTTTGCTTCACTTTTTATTTTTATCAATTTAATTCTTTTTTATGTTACATGTCTCTTATTCTTATATGTCTGGGGAAAGGTACATAAACGCTACATTTGATCT
The DNA here is from genome assembly GCA_030581955.1 of Kurtzmaniella fragi. Lineage (NCBI taxonomy): Eukaryota > Fungi > Ascomycota > Pichiomycetes > Serinales > Debaryomycetaceae > Kurtzmaniella > Kurtzmaniella fragi. The sequence goes on along the minus strand of JAKTWE010000054.1, from coordinate 30,678 downwards.
ATTCCTTTTTAACTTACTTCAATTGCTCAATTACTAAACTAAATCTGTTAGAATCCTTCTTTTTGTAATCCCCAATGATCCTTATCTGTTTATTTACTCCTTTAAAACTATTTTTACGCGTTTACAAACATACAACCGATAAGCTTTAAAACAACAATCAATTTCAGGTTTTTTTTATTATTTTTTATTTTTTAAAGTACTTGGTAAATTTTCTTTTTTTGAAATCTAAAAAGTCAGTCGTGCTCAATTTTACGCTAACAATTCACAATTATGAGAATAGCAGGATGGTTTTTATGACTTTCTTTTGTGTGCAGGTGGGTATGGTTTGTAAGTTTGCAATGATTTTCCTGTACATACAATAATGAATGCTGCACAAATAAATTAAAAGAGTTCCTGCAGGCATCACTCCAATATCAACAGGTCGTCTCATCTCAATCTATAACCAAAGTGAGTAAGGTTACATGCACTCCTTAAAAATTTATTGATTTCTGACGATGTACTCCGGTAAGCTTGTATTAGCACCCATGGTGCGTTCTGGAGAGCTTCCAACAAGGCTCATGGCGCTCAAGTATGGTGCAGATCTTGTTTGGAGTCCAGAAATCATAGATAAGAAGATTCTCAAGTGTGAGAGGGTCGAAAACATAAAGAATAAGACTATTGATTTCTTAGAAGTAAGTCATGGTAAAGTTAAATTCCCAGGGTACTCCAATTTGGTATTTAGAACTATGCCTGAGAAAGAAAGAGGTAAGTTGATTTTTCAAATGGGGACTGCAAATGCTGATTTGGCAGTTCAAGCTGCTAAAATCGTTGCAGCAGATGTAGACGGGATCGACGTGAATGCTGGGTGTCCAAAACCATTTCTGACCCATGCTGGAATGGGAGCTGCGTTATTGCTGACTCCTGATTTATTAGAGTCTATTTTAACCAAACTTGTTCAAGAGGTGGGATCAATATTCAAAATTCCTATCAGTGTCAAAATTCGATTACTCAGCGATAAAGAAGCAAAACCCACGGTTGAATTGGTCGATCGTTTATGTAAAACAGGTATTAAAAACTTGACTTTACACTGTCGTACTAGAGACATGAGAAATAAAGATACTCCTATTCGAGGATTTATCAAAGAAATTATTTCCACTTGTCGTAACCATAACGTTAATTTTATCATCAATGGAGCTTTAAGAAATCGGGCTGAATTTGTTCAATTACAAGAAGAATTTGGAAGTGATATTGGCGGAATGATTGCAGAAGCTGCTGAATCCAATCCTACTTGTTTTTCATCAACTCCTTTACCTTGGGGTAAAGTTATTAAAGAGTTCATTGAAACCGGAGCTGCCTTTGATAATTTTCCAGGTAATACCAAATATGTTGCTTTGAATCAAATGCCAGGAAAACTGCCTTATTATCAAAAGATGGCTCAATGTAGGTCTCATGATGATATGTTGCAATTGATAGAAACAATTGATGAGGTTGAATGCAGTAAAGTGGTACAAAGATATTGTCAAAAGGCATATTTTGTTTCACAATCCGAACCCAATACTTTGATTGATCCTGTTGAAGAATTGAAAAAAAATAATGATGCAACGAAGAGATTACCAGCTTCTGAAAGAATACCAAAAAACATTTACCCAATTGCTAACAAGAATGATAAAAAAATTGAATCTAGCACTGGAGAGAAGCATAAAATAAATAATGAGTCGGAGGAGCCTGTACAAAAACAGCAAAAGATACTGGTTTAAAAGGAAATTAATAATGTTTCAAATCAGATAGTGATAAGGAGTTACATTTATAGCATATTAATATATTAAAGAACGTATATTATCTAATAAATCATTGAAATAATACGTAATTGAGTACTAAAATTGAAGTATTTAGATTTGATATATAACAGTTTTCCATCAGTTTTTATCGATAACTTTATACCCGGTTGTTTCAAAAGACAGTCCAGTAATTATTTGCTACATGTTTCACAACTAGTTCATCTATTCTAAAAGAGCGTTAGTTCCTGATCTATCTACACCCTGAGTAGCTTCTCATTAATCATTTATATACAATTTCATGCCAAGAATCTCTTGGCTCCGCACCAGGCAGCGGAAGCACCTGTCATCATCAAAGTAGAGTAAGCAACTGGTCTAATACCCACATTATTTCTGAATAAAGAGCCAGAAATGGCACCAGAAATGGCACCAGCAGCTAATGAATTTAAATCATCGTGCTTTTCTCTGAATGAATCCAAAGATGCATCAACCAAGTTATACAATAATGCCAAAACACCAGCCAGGTTACCCAAGAATGGACCTCTTTTAGTGATGTGATTTAAAACAGTGTTCAATTGCAATCTTGGAGAAGCGCCCTTGGGGATATTTTGTAAACCTTCTTGGAATCCATAAGCGCCACCAAGTCCCAAACCTAATAAATAGACAGTACCGGCTCCGTAACACAAATCATCGGTCCAGGTTCTCAGAGGAATGATACCTTGGGCACCTTCAACGGTGCTGATTCTATCTTGTTCTAAATCAAGATATTCGACACCTTTTTCTAACCCTGCTAATGGATGTAATTTCAGGGTGTCAAGTGCACCAGGAACGTTGATGAAGGATGAAACATCGCTGACCTGGGTTGCATCAAACCCAAGCTTTTGATTCAAAGAGTCTTGCTTCTGCTGTTCTTCGGACTTGCCGAATAACCACGACATGTTTGTGAGCTTGACGGTTGAGTATGAGAGTGAAAATTTGTGAATTTTTGATGCTCACACATTAACTTTCAGATGTAAGGATGTTGTACGCAAGCTACACAACCGAAAAAATTAAAAGATGATGAGACTAAGAGGTTGTATGCCGGATGGTATGCCAACAAGATCTGTATCTTTTTTTTTTTTCATGGTCGATAGTTTTCAGTACTACTGAACTTAGTTGAGGCTCAAAAGGGAAGTTTCTGCAACACTTATTGCAGCCATTACCTTTTCTAATAAAATGCCCAGGTGGAGAAGTCAAAATCATTAATTTTAGAAAGTCCAATATTACAAAAAAATTGAAATGAGGTCTTTATTACTTATATTCAAGATAATCCTACACTAGTTTCTACAAACGTTCAAAATGCAACTTTGGTCTTCAAAATTACAGAAAGTTGAGAAAATGGTCATACAATTCAATTGACATTCTTATTCATTTCAAAATCATCTAAAGATCAAGACTATATAGGGAGAAGTACACTTCTAGCTTAATAAATCTAGTTTCTCTAAAATTTAGAAAATTTCACCCATAAGGATTTTAATATTCAGCTATAGTTATCTTTCACATGAATTTTGTCCCACTCGATATCGTTGACCCAGTGGATACTTCAATAGGCCTTTTTTTGGACGATGAGAGCCTCTACGATAGTGTTGCAGAGTCAGAAATCAGTATTATCCAACTTATTAACTTTGACATGGGTTATGTCCCGGCAAAAAAGCTTCGAATAAGGTCTTCTTTAGGCACTATCTCGACGGTATACTGCCCAGCGTATGCTCCTCCACCTAGCAATTCAATCAATTTTTGCTTGCATTTGAACGAAAACCTTACAATACCAGAAAAACCCAATCTCCCACTATGCAAAACTAACACCAATATGGCTACCTATATCCATCAGCTTTTTATGTATAAAGTGCATTACAATTCGTATTGTGGACTGCCCAATGATTCTGAATCTCTGGTAATATTGAAACATCAATATGATTATTCAATGAGCAAATCCAACAGCTTTAGATTCTCAGTCACCTCTGGTCACCAATACCTCATAAACTCTTATTCAAGCATTTTATTGGATAAACTGCAATATTTATAAAATTTACTTTAATATAGTTTAATGTCTTGTTTTTATTGATAATTTAATAATGCATTTATTTAAGTAGTGTTCTCTATATGGTCACTAAAGGGTTTTTCATCAAAATTATCAACATTAGAAAGTTTTGGCAAATCATGAGCTATTTGAACCACCTTCCATGGTTTATTGGATGGACATTCAGCAAATATAATATCCATCTCTTCTAATGTACGACCAGCAGTCTCTGGATATAAGAAGTATATCACAGGAAGCATACATAAATTGATAGCAGCAAAAATCGTAAAGGTATATGGACCAATACTTTCAAATGCAACAGGCGTAATCATGACAACCATAAAATTGAAAGACCAATTGCAAGCAGTAGAAATACCAGTACCTGGAGCTCTAATACCCAACGGTAAAAGTTCCGGTGGTAACAACCATGACATTCCTAACCATGCCAAAGCAAAAAAAGTATTGAAAACAAAAAGGAAAACTGCTGCTGCCACACCGGCGCTGGTATTATTCCCATTCTTTGGATCTGCAGCCCAAACTGTACCAGTAAGAACAGCCATTGCAAAAGATTGACCAAGAGCACCAAATAACATTAATTTTCTTCTACCAAATCTTTCAATAGTATAAAAAGTCACTAAAGAAGCTAAGAAATATTCAGTACCGTTACAAGCTGCCAAGATTCTAGAGTTAAAAGCTGACATTCCAATATATCTTTCAAAAATAGTACCAGCATAGTAGGTAATTAAATTAATACCAGAGATTTGTTGCATAATTTGGGACCAACCAGCAAGCATGACTCTTTGAAAATTTTTAGATGTACCCTGATGCATCAAACTTCTGTAACTAAATTGATCGGCACCTTCTCGTTTTTCAATGTCTATTGATTGTTGAATTTCTTCAATTTGAATATTGATTTTTGGATCATTAACAGGAACATTTAACAATGCTGAAAAGACAACTCTTGCTTCGGGCTCTCTGCCTTTCTTCATCAACCATCTAGGTGATTCTGGAAATTTAAGAACAATAGGAAGAATCAAAATAGGGAAAACACACTGGAAAGCAATGGGAAACCTCCAAGAAACGTTTCTATAAGAAGCATTTTCAACGTCTAAAAAGTAAAACGCAAAATCAACCCAATAAGAAATTGCAATTCCAAGAGCAATTAAAGAACTTTGAACCATAATTAATTTTCCTCTCATTTTAGCTGAAGCCACTTCAGCTTGCCATAAAGGTACAGTAGAAGTGATAAATCCATTGCCAAATCCAGTGACTATTCTAGCTACAGTCAAATGAGCAACTGAATAAGCACAAGCCTGTAATATACCACCTATCATCATAATGAAACAACCAATAAATATGATTTTCAAACGGCCCAATTTGTCACCTAAATATAAGGTAGAAAGTGCAGAAGCCATACATCCAATTTCATATAACGCTATAACGGCACCTTGAAGTGTCGCATTTTCTTTACTTCTCACTGTATCAATCAGCTTGAAAGTATCTCTAAAAGATCCAAGCGTTAAAAGTGATCCCATAACACCTTGATCATAACCAAAAAGAAGAAATCCCACTCCAGCAAGAGTAGAACATGCCAACCCAAGCTTATCTCCTTTCATTCCCACAAAGCTATGAACAACATTTCCGGAGTTCTGCTTTTCTTGAGACGAACCTTTACTAGACAACGAAGACATAAGTAAAATGGGTTTTCTTTGACCATACTTGTTGGACAATTTCAGCTATTTATACAATCTACAACTATGTTTGACAAGAAAATTTCTATCATCAAAGTCAATCGACAACCATAAATTTCTTGGAAGATATGCGTGATTATAAACAACGGTGTAAGAGCGACTTGATTCCAAAGAATTGTAGTTGAAGAATTTAAGGTCCAGGAATTATTTTCTTTGTTCTTACGTCATGCAAGACCTTGGCAAAAGAAAGGCTGGAACATGATGTGTAGAAAGATCTATCGTTTTGCATCGAATTTTCCATATAGAAATGACTTTTACCAGTAATCAAGTTCCTCGTGACTCGCAAAGAACAAGAGTATTGCGACCACGTTGATTTCTGTCTGTTGTTCGGTCCCTGTCTTTTACTACAGCTCTCGCATTAGTTTCCAAAATTCCGAAGCGTTAACATAGTGTATTTTACTTTTGAGCCCTGCATGTTTGTTAACGTGCATAAACTAGTTTTGTGGGGGAGTTGCAGCAAAAGAACATAGGGCGACTAATCATTTTAGGTTTAAATTTAGTCAACGCCGCAATTCATCCCAATAAATGGAGGGGGAGAGGAGGGGGATTGAATGGATAATGCAGAATGTTATACCATTATGGTAATACTTACCGCTGGATACTTATCTCTTCCACCATTCAATTTACACTTCAATGTCAATGCGCATTTTTATTTAAAGCAATTTAAATAATGTTAAAATCCGCGTCATAATGGACCTTCATTTCAATATATTTCTATACTGGAGCTTACGGAGAGGTGGGAAACAGAGCACCTTTCATTAGATTCAAATACGGCCATAAAAAACGTTGATTATATTCAAGAATTTTGCGAAACTCATTTTTACTGTGTGTTATTTCAAAATATTATATTTCGTATTCATATATCTCTATCAACTATTCAAAATTCACCACCTTACCATCTTGCACTATAGTTTGTGTATCAAAGATGTTTTCTGGATTGTCTTCCTTTCGCTTCCAAGTTCTGATTTTGCCTGCAGCGGTGTCAAACTCCCAAACTCTCATCCGACGTATATATCCATCATATCCTCCATATCCTCCCTCTCCCGATCCTCCTCCGTAGCATAACCACATATGGTCATCGTCATCTTGTTTATCCAACAAACAGTAATCATTTGCATGATCGTGACCACAGGAAGTGGCTTTTATTCCCAAGTTTTTAAATACTTTTCTGGCGTGAGTATTGTGATTAGGAGAAGTAACCCCTTCTCTTTGATCTCCTATGAATGGATGCTGAGTATTTTTATACTCAGGGATAGGAATGTGGAAAAATGCCATTGAAAGATGGATTTTTGTATATGCCTTGACTGATTTTGAGTTTGCTGCATACGCTCTTTCCATCCATTTTAATTGCAGCTCTTTAATCCAGTCATAGCCTGCCTTGACCTTAGGGTTTGGCAGATATTTATGAGTATCAAAAAAGTAAAGCAGTAAGGCAGAGTTTTTCAGAGATGCACCCTGTACATTCACCAAATAATTTCCCACTCCGGCAACTTCTTCTTCACCAATTTCTCCTAATGCATAAGGTAATTGAGTCAGTAAACCAAAGACTTCCTTTCTCAGTAAAGATCCCTCGTCATCATGATTTCCCATAACTACTGCAAAAGGAATAGATCTTTTTATAAAAGGATTCAATGCTTTAAATACGGCTGTTTCTGCATCTGGAGCTTCATCTCCAAAAATTTGATCACCAGTCAAAACCACCATATCTGGTTTTTCAAGGTCTAAAACTTTTTCTAAAAACTTTAAAGTTCTAGGATCTGCTTTACAATTTTTGCCCAGTTCAGCTGGAAATGGATCTCTACATTCACCAACACCAGTCAGAAAATGCAAATCAGAAACTTGCAAAATTTTAAAATTTCCTCCTTTCTTCATTTTCAATGGCTTAGCTTTCAAAAATTTGGAATAATCCACTTTAGATCCTCTACGAATTGTCAAAAAAGGCAATTTTCCAGAAGGACCCTTGATGTCTTTGAGAGTGCCATGAGAATCTTTCAATAAGTTCCAATTTGGTCTTGGGTCCACACAGTCATCACCAAAAAGTATGTCAATTCCGGTTATTGCTCTTGAATCACCCTTTGCACCATATTTGACCCAGATTCCATTGGTTTTTTCAACCCAACCACTATCAGAGATTTCACCTTTACTTGGAATATTAAAATCAACCTTCAAGTCATTTCGAGATTTGACAGTCTCTCTCTTTTCCTTTTTGTCAGCTCCAACCTGTTTTTCCAACTTTTTGGCTTCCTCGCTCTTATCTTTCTTTTCTCCTTCCACTTGTTTTTCTAATTTTTTGGCTTCTTCACTTTTATCTTTTTGGTCAAAATCATCTTTATGGTCCTCCTTACTTCCTATGTTATCTTGTTGCAAATCATGATCCAATTGTTTCGCAGCTTGGGCTTTTTCATTTTCTTCAAATATAGCTTCTTCCTTAGCCCTTTCCTTCTCCTCTTCAGCCTTTGCATCTCCCTTTTGAGCTGCATTTTCCTTTTCTAACTTCTTCTTTTCTTCTTCGACTTCTTTCATAAAATTGCTGGCCGTCTTATCCTTATCAGTTTCCATATCACCAATATTATCGGCATTGTAATCTACCAATTGCTTGTGCTCTTCATCGTTATATACTTTATTGTTATGGAAGTCGCGAAGAATGTGAATAGGAATTTTGTCCTTATTGTTCTTGATTTGAGCATCTTTTTCAGGGTTGGCCACAGTAATATCAATAATTACCTTCTGATCCTTCTGATTCCGTTTGTCTTTGTCTCCTTCTTTCAATGCTTCAATCTCCAACAGTCTGAGCAATTTGTACAGAAAATACTTCTTGCCAGTCCACGAATTTCCCAATAAAAGATCCTTATTTATTCTGGTCCAAGTGTTGTCTGGCAACCCACAATCTGGATTGTTGGAATTAAGTTTCAGACATGATTTGATAGCAATATCAGTGATGTAGGAATCCAGCGGAGGTTGGAAGAACAGAGGAGTAAGAGATTCAGGGATGTAAGATTTGATGTATTCACGTTTATTGGCAGCCAAAATTAACAAACTACCAAGAAGGAAACATACAAGTAACTGCAACCCAAAGCGAGTGCATTTTCTTGGTAAACGAAACATAACCTTCCAATAAATAGGGTTATTTATCGAATTTTGTTGGTCGTGCTAATCAAATTGATATTTAAAAATAAATACGTTTGGTGATTTTTATTTTACATGCCGCGTTTTGTCTCACACAAAAGAGGAGCAGTAAGAGTAAGAGTACACCCGCAACTAATTTTAACTAGCTGAACTTATGGTAATTGGTTTATGTGAAAGATATGTTAGCAGATTTAAAGAATTGGGAACTAAATTATTAATTTGTTGAAAGTTAAGAGAGAATTAATTGAGTGAATTTAAACATTGTTTATTGAGCTATTATATATTGGCTCAGCGAATATATATTTTCATTGCTGTTCATGTATTTTGAAATATGGGGTCAATGATAATCTCAGATCATACTGCCCCTATTTACCTGATCTCATGGTTCTATTCATCTTGTTTTGTTCAAACTACTTTTCCTTTGTTTTCAAAATATTGTCAAAACATTTTGAGAATATCTCAATACTCAATTGATCTACTTCTTGTGTTCGACTTTTTCTTCAGTGTAAGCTTCGGTACTTGAAACTGGAGGGAAAGAACTTGGATCAAGTTGAGGCTTATGGTCCTTTGGGTTGAGCATGGTGTGAGGCTTGTTGATTTTCAGGAAAGGAACCAGTTGACCGCCAATGTTGACCATCATCTTGCTTGGATCAAAGTTAGGATCGTTTAAATCAATTTTCTTTTCTTCTGAGTTGGACATTGCGCGTGGTTGTAGTTAATAATTAATTTGATATTTGCTGGGTTGCAATCCTTTATAAAGGTGCAAAGTAGTGGCAAAAAGTGTATAGATTGCTGCATGAAGGCAAGGTAGTTATGTACAGAACCTTACCCAAGCATTCTATGAAATCAAAAATAAAAATAAAAAAAAGACAAAGAAAATCATAGAATTTGATTGCATATGTATAAGATATTGAATAATGGTTTTAATCAATGTGTTTTGGGTCAAGAGAGTTTCAAATAATGCTTAGCACTAGGTTAAAAATTCAAGCGTTATAAAACTTTTGAAATTATCTATTAAATGGTTGATATTGATTGCAAATAACATGACTACTAAATGGAGTATATATCACCTTTGTTATATAGGACCAGGTGCAGCTACCCCAGCAACAGCCACCCCTCCGGTACTCACATTCTTCCCAACTTCAGGAATCAAATGAGAATGTAAACTCATGACATATATCGAAGTGAAAAATATCACAAAATGCAATCCAAGACAATAAATTACAAAAAGAAGCCGAGTGGTTCTAGTGGCTAAAACTGCTCTAGAAAACAGAATGAATAATCTTTCTATAGGCAGAAGTCTCAGACTAATTCTTTCTTGTTCTTTGATTCTAAATTGTTCAATTGGATGAAGTTTTTGCTCATATGAAGCTGCATATGGATTTTCAAGATCTCTTACATTAGGTTTGGGTTGCAATCTGTTAGTTGCACTACCATTTCCACTTCTATACTGAGCAAGATATCTTGTTCTTTCGTAAAGTTCTTCGTTGTCTGTTTTCAATTGATTCATTTGTCTCTTCAATTCTGAAACCATACTATATTGTCTTCTTAAATCTTCTTCAAGTTCACTATTTCTATCACGGAAACGATCTCTTTGTTTGGTAATTATAGGAAGAATTGTAGATTCCTCTTGGATCTGAGACAGACCTGTGATAGATCCAGCTATGCTACCACCTGAACCAATCCCTGGTCCATTACGTCGTCCCATGGTGAGCTTAGATACCAAGGATGCTGTATCATTGAATCCACCACTTTGATTAGAATCTTGAACTTCTGCAAGATCATTTTCTAATTTATCATTTAATAATTGAGTTCTAGTTAATTCTTCAGCACTGGTTTCAACTTGACTCTTCAAAGAATTAATTTGTGAAACAAGAGAATCATGTTGTGACCTGAGTTCTGCCAATTCCAGAGTCAATTGTTTGTTTTTTTGAACCAAGGCTTGATCTACAGTCTTGGTTATACCTTCCTCTTTAGATTCCTCGTCATTTAATGTAGGATCCTCTCCAAACTCAATTTGTTTCAAAAGTTGAATTTCTTCCTTGAGTTCTTCGTAGTCTCCCATGTTGTCAATTTGAACTCTTGATCTTTGACATTCGTTTTGTAACAGTTGAACTTGTTTACTTAATGATTCAATTTCTCCTGTATTTTTATCTTTAAGACTTTCAAGTTTTCTTCTTATGTTATCAACGTTTGCAATTAAAAGAGCGTTTTCTCCCTCCAATTCGTTTGTTTTCTTTTCGTATTCTTCCTTCAATGATTGACTTTCAAGAGCATTTTGAGTCTTAGATAAATCTCTACGAAGAATTTCGTTTCTTTGTTCCAATTCAAAAATTCTTTTCTTTGCTGATTCTGTTTCTCTTTGGGTCATTTCAAGTTCTGCCAATACTGAAGCCAGAGCCTTTTCAAAACCAGAATTTTCATCATCATCGACTGAATTTTTACCTTTCAATTGTAATACTTCATTATTTGTTCTGAGCTCTTCAATTTTCTTTTTGGCCTCGGATATTTGCTTTGTATGTTGAGCTTCTTTTTCTTTCCAATTTCTTTCTCTTTCATCAGCAACTGCTTGCAACTCTGCTTCTTTAGCTGCCAACAGAGAAGAAAGAATTTCTGCCAGTTTTTGTTCATTCCTCAATAATCTCAGCTTCAATTGTTCGTAATCGGCTTTTTTAGAAAGTTCCTCTTGAAGTTTATTTACTTGTTCTTTCAATGATTCCACTTCAGAGAAATCAGCTACTGCATCGAGAGATATTTCTAACAAAGGTCTTGGATCAGGAGCTTCAGCAAGAAGTCGATATGTACCAAAAAAATAGTTTTCTGCCGTCTTTTTCTTAGTTGCAAGTTCATCAATCTCTTTTTGATAAAGTTTAAGTAATCCAGGAAATTGGGTCAATTTTTCGGGATCTTCTAACTTTCGAAACTCCTTTGTCTTGCTGGCAAGATTCTTACGAGATTGAAGTGAAGATTTCAGATCATCCTTAAGTTCTATTCCTTGATCATCAAGTCTTTTCTGAAGCGAAGGAAGATCGATTTCTGTCCAAGTTTGGAGGGCGTTTGCAAATGCGTGACCTGGAGGGGCCGACTTCTTGACAGGGTCATGTGCTAGTTGAGAAGAAACAGGAATCTCTGTTTTGACTTCCTCGCTCGTTTCCATTATAATTGACGTCCAAGGGGATCTTTAGATTCAATGCTACGGAAATGTATCCTGAGTTGATAAAATGGCTTTGGTGTGTGTACTTTATATAATTGGCAGGGAAAAAATAAATACGTTTCTGAATGCGACCCAAAATAGTGATTACTGAGTTTGATTAGTGAAGTTCCATCTGGTAGAATCCACACTAGAACGTGGTGTAGCGAGCTGACGGGACTATTTGAGTAAATAAAAGGTTATACATTTAATAAGATACTGGATTCAAAACTCAATTTTGGTAACAATCCGTTCATTCATTAGTTAGTGTCATATATTGCTCGATATATTCTTTAGTAGTTTAGATAAAATCGAAATGTGTGAATGTGTAAATGATACCGCGCTGAATTATTTCCAGCAGCTGCGTAGAGACAGGGGGGAAAATAACAAAAGGAAACACCAGTAAACGGGGTTTTATGATAGCTTTTCGACTGGTTAGTGTAATTATATAATATGCAGCTAACTCCCGTTATCTACAATTTCAGCCATCTCTGTTTAATAGTAGGTTTCCATACGTTTTCTTTTCTTACACTAACTTTAGCCATCTCTCCTTCCAATTTTTTCAAGGCTTAGTGAGAAAAGGTTACTGAGAGTAGGCTATTTTCTACAGACATGAACAAACAATAGTTAACAGAAAAAGAGGAGTGTGGATAGTATTTAGTTGAACCAAAGATCAAAGGAAAGCTTAAAATCCTAGGAGATTCAGATTTCAGTTTTTAAATCAAAATTCTGTCTTGTTTGGAAATGGTTTTGCTATTCCCATCCTTGATTTCAAATACTTTTATCCTCTCTGTTAAATGTTGTTCTGTTCTTCTACAATATCTCTAATCGAACAGAATGTTGTATTAGTTTAAATGAAAGTTTCATATGGAACTGGAGCTAAAGTTTGTGGGACGTTACCTTCAGTGGAAACAACAGTAGCACCTCTTGGCTTAGCTGGTTGTCTCTTTAATTGAACGGCTTCACCCTTAGCCTTGGCTTCTCTCTTTAAAGCAGCGTTGGTCTTGACTCTGTTTAAGAATTCTTGACGACAAGCGGAGTGCTTAACATGTTCAACTCTTAAGTTGACTCTCTTTTCGAGATATCTGTGACCGACAACCTTGTTGATGATAACACCAACAGCAGACTTAGTAACGTTGTAAACGATACCAGTCTTACCGTGGTAGTACTTGTGAGGCATACCCTTTTGGATAGAACCGTTAGCCTTGATATCAACGATATCACCGACCTTGTAGATCTTTAAGTAGGTGGATAATGGGAGAGCACCATGGTTCTTGAAATCACGCTGGAAAGCGTAACGAGTACGGGATCTGTAACCGTGAGATTTACCCATTGTGTATAGCTATGAAAAGATGGGCTTTTTTTTTCCAGTAGGAAATTTTGAGGTTGGTGAGAAAGGACTGTGTGTAGGACCACCCGAGAGCGAAGAGAGTGTATGGAGAAGAGGAGAATGAATGTAGGAGATGAACGAGGGCCGAGCCCTGACATGCACGTGCACGTGCCTCTTGAAAGAAATATGGATTGTCAATGGATAGAAGTCTATGGTGACAAATTATGGGTTGATTTTGTAACGATTATATATTTCTAATCTGATAAAATACAAGCATTGTTTTTTTGAATAGCATAAATACTCTTGAACGTGATCATCTAACTCTGTTTTATAAATGTAAGGGTTTGAGCTTAATATATTTCGGAAGCAGCCATGAGTCTTATACACAGGAAACGGTTTATCTGCATCTCATCAAAATATCTCTACATATGTAATGACAACTACTTGTGCTAGATACCAAAAAGCACACAAGTAGTAAATGACTTTATTAGAGATCTTACATTTGAATAATCCAAAATTTCCTATCTATTGTACACTTGTAATTATTAATAGAGTATTATATATATTCCTTGCGGCTATAAAACATTTACTCTTCTTCTTCAGCAGCACCTTCAGAAGACTTTTGCTTTCTTCTCTTGACACGGCCAGCTCTACCACCACCGTATGGAGAGGTAGCAGCAAAGTCAATGTGCTTTTGGGAGTCTAATCTAACCATGAAAGATGGGACGTTGACGATTTGCTTACCAACAGCAATATGTCTTTGGGTAATTAAGACACGGGCGTGGTGAATGGATCTAGCTAAACCTAACTTGAAAACTTGGGTTTGTAATCTTCTTTCCAAGAAATCTTCTGGGTTTAAAGCCAAAACATAATCCAACTTCATCTTGTCTTCAGATAAAACACCGACTCTGACTAAACGTCTAATCAAAGCGTTACCTTCGAACAATCTCTTTGGGTCCTTTTCATCTCTGGTTAAAAGATCACGAGCGGCTCTTCTAATCTTAGATAATTGAAAGTTAATTCTGTAGATTTCTCTCTTGTTCTTAAGACCGTATTCACCAACGAGCTTTAATTCAGCATCTAAACGAGCAGATTCGTAAGGACGCTTTGGGACAGTGTAAGTCTTGGAGTAAGTTCTTGGAGCACCTGAATGTTAGAATGTGGTTCATAATGAAATTAAAAAGTTTGATAGGAAATATTCTACGGTTAGGTCTCTACAATATATGGGACAAGTTTTGCAAACTCTGGGAATAGCTTAAGAATTGACGTTAAGTCCTAAAAGAACTTCACAAATCTTTAACTAATACCTTACATCTCTCCGCTCAAATAATTCCTCCAAGAAACAACTTTTAAAAAGTAGTTTTGGGCGATTGAATGAACCTTAAGAAGTAGTGTTTGCAAACTTATTATTAACGCCTAACTGAAGTGTCGGGGATTCAGTTACGCTAATAAGTTCCATATATTGAGGACCCGAACCTATAGTACTTCCAGTCATTGATACATACGAGGCATGTTGACTAGGTTTCAAAGATAAAGAAGAAAAATATTCGCAGGAATTTTTCAGTACTTATAGTCGCGACCGGTAATGAAGAGATGGGTGTGAAAAAATTTCAGTATTGCAAATACGCACGCTGGTGTGACTGCTGTTCTCACAATACCTGTATACAAACAGCCGAGATGGGGTGTCTGTTTCAAGTGAGATTAAAGCGTTAGTTTATATGCAGGCGGAAATGGTTTAATGCGATCTCTCTCATCAGATAAGCATCTAGTTAATTGACTGTGAAACCCATTTTTAAACCCAGATTAGTTCCATCATAACATGAAATTTGTGGCTCTTATATCGGGAGGTAAGGACTCCTTTTATAACATACATCATTGCATATCTCAGGGCCACGAATTGATTGGTCTTGCAAATCTTTATCCCAAAACAAGCGATGAGCTTGATTCGTTCATGTTCCAAACTGTGGGGCACGATATAATCGAAGAATACTCTGGTTGTTTGGATGTTCCTTTATATCGCCGAGTCATTGAGGCGGGAGGCTCTAAGAATCAAGAATTGGAATACGAAATAACAAAAAACGATGAAATCGAAGATTTGTATGAGCTTTTACAAGACGTTCTCAAAAACCATCCTGACACTCAAGGTGTGTCATGTGGGGCAATTTTATCTCATTACCAAAGGACCAGAGTTGAAAATGTTTGTGGAAGACTTGGCTTGACTTGTTTGGCTTACTTGTGGCAAAGAGACCAAATGCAACTCATGGGAGAAATGTGTCAAAATGGACTCGATGCTCGCATTATTAAAGTTGCAGCAATTGGACTTAATGAAAAACATTTGGGCAAATCGATAACTGAAATGTATCCTATTTTAATCAATTTGAATTTGAAGTATCAAGTTCATATCTGTGGAGAAGGGGGAGAATTTGAAACCATTGTGTTGGATGCTCCATTTTTCAAAAAACGGTTGCAAATTACTGACAAAACGGTGCATTCTTCAACTGACGACGTTTCTTATCTTTCTTTAAAAGTCGAAGCTATAGATAAGCCTGAAATTGAGTTTTCACCATTAGAGCGTCCCCCTATCTTAATAGAGCAATTCCAAGAAATCTACGATGGTTTGAAACCAGAAATGATGAATGAAATGACCAATGAAATGGTAAAAATGATGAGAGAAGTTGACTTGATTGGAAAACAATCTGATTTCACTTTAAATCATTCTGTAATTAAATCAAAAAATATGCTTTATGTTCAGAATCTATTTTCCACTGCTGAAACCATACAAGAACAAGCGAAACTGGTTTTCTCCCAACTTGATCTGATTCTCAATGAAAATGGATCAACGCTGAAAGACATTCGACAAGTGCAGCTTTTGCTTTCAGACATGGGCCAATTTTCAAACATAAACAGCGTGTATTCCAAGTATTTTGAAAAGCATTATCTTCCTCCATCAAGAGTTTGTATTGCTACGAATCTACCAGTTGGAGTTCAGATCAGCTTTTCATGTGAAGTCTTCTTGAACAAGAATTTGAACAAGGAAGGAATACATATAAGGTCAAGGTCTTTCTGGGCACCCCATAACATTGGACCTTATTCGCAGAGCATACTTCTGAGATCAGAATCTGCGATGCTGGCTTCCATTTCTGGTCAAATTCCATTAGACCCAAGTACTATGGAATTCCCTCAAACAGACGACCTGTTATTTTTAGCATGCTTTTCATTGCAACATTTACATAGCGTGGCAGATTTGGTGGCTGTACCTCAATTATTGTCAGTTGTTTGCTACATTACTAAACCTGAATATTGTGTTGTAGCCTCTAAAGTGTGGAATGCGTACGTTGAACTAAACGAAGGCATTAGCAAGGATGCTTTAATGATAGTTCAAGTCTCTCAGTTACCAAAGGGAGCATTTATAGAATGGGGAGGATTTTCAGGCAAAAAAATCGTGGATATGTACTATGATGATGAAGATGATGAAGATGATGAAGATGAAAAGACGGTGGTGGAGGTTAGTTTTCCTGAAACTCCAACAACATTGTCAACAGGCAAATATCTGTTGTTTTGTAGAATAGAAGATTATCATAAAGACTATAAGGTGGAGTACACACCAGTTCAAAGGATATGGAATGCTCAGGGAAAGGAAAAGAAATACGGTTTTATTTGGTTTAATAGTTAAAGTAGTTTGAAATGATTTCCAATAATTTTGTTCTACATTCCATGATTTCAAGTAAATCTAAAATACAATTAATAATTCATTCGTTAAATAGTCATCGGTTGGTCTATATATCAGACTGGGGTCCTTCATAGATGAGCTCTTGAGGCACTTCAATACCTCGAGCTTTACACAGATTTACCAACTTTTCGTTTTCCTTCTTCAAACGATCGATATAGTCTGCAGACTTGGTAAGAATCTGTAATTCAGAACGGTTTTCTTGAACAGAGAGTTCTGGGGTCAAAGAAACTATCCTATCAAACTCGCCTCTGATATTTACCCTTCTCTTTTGTTCTGAAGCTATATGGTGGGCCTTTAGTTAGTATTGGTTCGTTTGAGTAGTTGGTGGTCGTTTTAGGTTGATAACATACCTTTTTTTCCTCTTCGGTAAGAACAGAAATCTTGTTACCCTTCCTAGTCTCGTCGTCTGTGTCTGACATGGCTATAATTCAAGTTTAGTAAAATTGACAATGATTTTGCTAAACCAAAAGAACCAAGAACTAAGTGAATGTGATTATGTGCTGTTTGTGTGCAGGCCAAATGTGGGGGTTGGGTAAAGATTAGGAGGCCAAGTTTAGTAGAAGCTGGGAAGTTTTGGATGCAAGATGTGATAAAACGAGGGAGTGAATTGTCAAAGAGCAATATTATTTATGGTCATTCTGTTATTGCTATAGCAGCATGTGGTATAAACGTTATCACAATTACTAGATTAGGAATTAAATATTAAAAAAATGAAAGTTCTTTGGTTTTTTGGGTCTTTTTATTTTTCTTTTTCTTTTCTTTAATATTATATTAATTTTATTACCAAGATCTCCACCCAAGAAATGCTGCAACTAATTGCTGCGAAAAGATCTACAAGATTTCAACAATGCGGTTTATTTATGTATATGAGGTCTTCTGATTGTCGTTTCTATATTTAATAAACATGTTTTGAAAACAAATGTTATGTAGATTTATTTATTTATTATTGGCTATTTCACAAACTTGCAGTCAGACTTACAGAGACTCCTCGAGATAATGAACATCTGGTAACTCTTTTAATCTTGTAGCAGCTTGTTCACTTGTCAAATCTCTTTGAGGTTCACCTAACATTTCAAATCCAACACAAAACTTCTTAATCGTAGCACTTCTTAATAATGGAGGATAGAAATGCATATGGAACCAAGAAGCATCTTTTTCTTGTTCAGTACATTTCAATGGAGCTTGATGTATTCCTGCTGAGTATGGGAATGATGTTTGAAACAAATTATCATATTTGATGGTTAATTTTTTAATAATAGCGGCCAAATCTTCCTTTTGCTTCTCATTAAAGTCTTCTAAAGAACGAAGGTGGTCTTTTGCAAGAAGTAAGGTTTCAAATGGCCATAATGCCCAATATGGGACTACAACTATAAAAGAATCATTTTCAACAACAATCCTTTCCTTGGCTTCGATTTCTACTTGAACATAATCTCCAAGCATGTGCAGACCAGAGTTTTCAGCTCTATACTTGGATAAATTTTCAATTTCTTTGGCTACTTCAGTAGGCACTACATCCAAACACCAGGCTTGTCCATGAGGATGAGGATTAGAACACCCCATTGCAGATCCTTTATTTTCAAAAATTTGCAAGTACTTGTATGGGGTTCCTTTTTCTGCTTCTTCCTTCATCTCAAGGTACAATTTTTGCCAAGTATTTACCACTTGTTGTAAATCTTTATCTTCCATCAATGGTAAAGTTAAACCATGATTTGGAGAAAAACACACTACAAAGCATTTCCCACGTACTCCTTCAGTCTTTAATAACCTTTTCCTAAGTGGATTTGTTTCTTTCACTTGGTATTCTGGTTGATCTAATTTAACTGCAGGATAATCATTGGGAAAAATATAGGTAGTTTCGTATTTGGGATTCAGGTCTCCAGTCGCACGCATATTTCCAGGACAGAGATAGCATGTTTGATCGTAGGAAACCAAATGTCCCTTAGATACCTTTTCTTGGGCCCCTTGCCATGGTCTCTTGGCACGATGTGGAGAGCAAAGAACGTAGCCTTCAGTCAAAGGATTGAATCTTTGATGGGAATGGTTAGTGAAATCAAAGGATCCAGACATGATACTTGAAGTTAAATACAATAAAAAGTTTAAAGTTTTCTTTAGACTTTTCGACGGAGGGGGAACCTGGGGGAGAAATATAGGAAAGGAAAGTTAATAGCAAAACATGAGTTGATGGGAAAACGTCCCCTTGAATTGCAACGTTACATCCGCGCGGGGAAAACGTGGTGGAGGGGTGGGGTAAAAAACTGCAACGTTGCAAAGAAATGCAGCTGCAATAATGAAACGTACCACTTTTTCCAGTGGGGTTTTTTATGACCCTATTGACGTGCATATTTTAACAATAACTCCTCCATAATAAACGCAGTATTTTCTCCAGATTAAACGGATCATGGGGAACAATTCAAAAGTATAATTACAAGTACAACCCGTCGCGTCAACAGATGATTGGTTTTTGAGTCCCCCATTACATCCCCACATACCCTTTTGGCAGACTGAGGTATTTAATTCAGTTTGTTTATTGCATTAGTTTTCTGTATATGTTTGTTGAATATATTCTTGTTACGGGAGGTGCGGGTTTTATTGGTTCAGTTTTTCTCAATACTGTTGTGAAAGATAATCCGAACTTTCATTTTACCTGTATTGACAAACTAAATTATGCGTCAAACTACAGTGTGCAAAATTTAGAGAACATATTTGATTTACCGAATTTTCAGTTCGTGAAGGCTGACCTTAGCAAAGAATTATCCACTACGGAGAAAATCTTGTTTGAACCTTATGGGAAAGGTCTGAAAATTACCACTATAATTCATTTTGCTGCTGAAAGTAGTGTAGATAAACTGTTTGTTGATCCAGTTGGTTTTATGAATAACAATGTTGGTGCAACTCAGAATTTACTAGAATGTAGTCGGAAATTGCTACGTGAGAAGCCTGAGATAAGGTCAAAATTCAAATTCATTCATATATCTTCGGATGAAGTCTACGGGGAAACGACAAATTTCGTAAATGAAGCCAGTGCATTTAATCCTACCAATCCATACTCTGCTCTGAAGGCAGCATGTGATATGATTGTTTTGGCATATAATAAATCCTATCGAATTCCTACAGTTATAATTAGACCCAATAATGTGTATGGGCCTAATCAAAATCAAGAAAAAATTGTTCCATTGACAATATCTAATCTAATTGCAAACACAAAAGTTCCCTTACATGGTAATGGATGTAATCAAAGAGCATATTTGCATGTTTCCGATCTCGTTGCGGCTATAAAAATTATTTGGTCTAAATTCGATGACGAACAAAATTGTATGATGGGGACATATGGAATAGATGGAGAAATATTCAATATTGGTAGTCAATGTGAAGTTAGCAATTTAGAATTAGTCAAAACCATAGCATGTATAATGGGGAAATGGGACGATGGAAAATGCATTGAGTTCGTCGATGATCGTAATTATAACGACAATCTGTACAGAATTTGTTATGAAAAGCTAGAATCTTTGGGATGGCAACAAAAACTAATGTTAGATCAAGGATTAAAATCACTAATCTCTTATTATTATAACCAAAAAATGCCATCTTAGTTTTATGTTTTTTTAAAAGAATAAATTAATTCCTTACCCTAAATGTGTCAATTTTCTAATCCACAAAGTTAAGAATGAGATACCAATAGCCCAATCTATAATAAAGTCTAAAATTTCAAAACTTCGTTAACCTTTTGATCGAATAACGCATTTTTAATGGGCATGTCCATCGAGTAAAAAGGATTTTTCATCACGTAATCACCGTATGCCACATATATTTGCTTATAAAGCTCGTCTGCAGATGTAAATTGTTTATTCAATTCACCTTTATTAAATGTCTTCAACAGTTCTTCAATATTGGGCCCCCTTGTGACCGTGTGTACAACATTGTTAGGACTAGTGACTATGACAAACTTAATCCCCGTTAAGGATTGAAATATATAGAGGTTGAAGAAATCTGTTTCAATGCTTTGAAGTCCAGATTTGTTAGAATTGGGATTTTGAGCCTTCCCCAGTGATATGAGAAGTGCATTGGAATCTTGAGGTGCGGCCTGAGCTTTGAATTCTGGAGTCTTAATAGCTGATGTAAGGTTGGAAGCGATCGCGTGTGCCCCGTGGAGCGTCCCAGAAAGCACTAAGTAATCATTTGCTCCTAGTCTATTGAGCTCGGGATGTATATCGTTCTGGTATATCAAACCACCGGCCTTGTTAAGGATATAGAGCGAATAAACCTTCATTGAGTTATACAAATCTGAAATTAAATAGGTTTTGAAAGATAGTTTGGTGTGTGAGGTTGTGTGCAGTAACGTCCCGTATTAAACTCAAAAAAAAAGCTTCCCCACCAGGAGTCGAACCTGGAATCTTCTGGTTCCAATCAGAAGTGGTTACGTAATCGTAGCCAGACGCCTTGACCATTGGGCCATGAGGAACGAAGCTTATAATCAAAATAATTTTTCATTGTTCATATCAAGTTTCTATTTACAAGGTTGCATTTTTAGCTCTGATTAGGTTAATCATCGCCTTGAATCAATTGATAAAACCAGGTAATGTTTCTACAATAGAATTACAAAATTTATAGTGTTTATCTAATTTATATTAGAGTATCATTATCGCTCATAAAAATTTGTTAACTTAAACAGTTTCTTCCTTAGGCACACTGGCATCGGAATTCAGATTAGTGTCTAAAACACCACCTTCCTTGTGTTCCACCTTCAACTTTTCACCAAGTTGAGCATCACTCAAAAGAGGAACATGAGGTTCCCAAGAGCTTGATCTCCATGCTGGAACATTTTCTTCCCAAATTTGGGCAATTTCTTCCAATCTCTTACCCTTGGTTTCTGGGAAGAAAAAGAAAACGTGAATGAACATACACAAACAAAACACAGCGTAGATGATGTATGTCTTCCAAGTAATGTTTTTGAATGCAGTTGGAGTGAACATGGCAATGGCAAAGTTGAAAATCCAGTTGGCAGAGGTTGATAAAGCAGCACCTCTTTGTCTGGAAACATTGTCACCCCAGACTTCAGCACAGTAAACCCAGATACCGACACCCCAGGAGACGGCAAAAGACACAACGAAAAGATAACAACAAGCAATGACACCCTTGGCAGCGTGCTTATATTTGTCTGGAATTAATAATCTAACTGTATCATCACCATTGACACTTGGGACATGGTCTGCTTTGGTGGCTAACAAACCGGCAACAGCAAATTGCCATGCCATCATCATAGCGGCACCTACAAGCAAAAGTGGTCTACGACCAACTCTATCCATAAGGAATAATGCAGGGACAGTCATGACACAATTCAAGATGTATTGAATAGCACCGGAAATCAAATTGGCATTCCCAGAGTAACCAGCCATAGAGAAAATATAAACGATATAGTACATCATAACGTTCATACCAGTTAATTGTTGCCAAATTTGAGCAGATACAGCAGTCACGGTACGGTTGATGTACTTCTTAGAGAATAATCTTCCAAATGTAAAAGCTTTAACGTCATGTTCAAGCATTAATTGTTCCTTAATTTCGGAAATTTCAATCAAAACATCTGGATCTTCACGGTTACCATGAGCTTGAATTTCTGCAACAATTCTTTCAGCATCCTCCCATTCACCTTGCTTGGCAAGCCATCTTGGAGATTCTGGAATAAAGAATAACCCAAAGAAAAGAATGATACCTGGAAGAATTTGAATAGCCCAAGCAATTCTGAAGGATGCAACACCGTTAATGAAATGCAAACCGTAAGCAATGAAAAACATAATCATGATACCCAAAGTAACGGAGAATTGAAACAAACCACCAATTAAACCTCTAATTTTTCTTGGAGCCAATTCAGAACCGTAAACAGGAGCAACAGAAGAACCGAAACCAATACCAAAACCAGAAATGATTCTACCAATGATCAATTGAGCTCTGTTTTGAGATGAGGATTGAACGGCTGCACCAATCATCCATAAGATGGAACAAATGAATAAAGATACACGACGTCCAAATGGTTCAGAAATAAAGGAAGATAATAAGGATCCAAAGAATGAACCAAGGGACATAGAAGCGGTAATAAAACCTTGCATGTCAGAATTGGGGGAATGGAAAAAATTCTTGTAAGGTTTTTCACCAATGAATGCAGACATAGAGGAAATATCAAAACCAAACATTAATCCGGAAACACATGTAATCATAGTAATCACATAGACATTGTGAAGTTTTGGAAATTTGTCAAGGAATTGTCTAACCTTGAGAGCTGGGCCAGCAAGTCGTTCTTCGTAACCCATATTAAAGATGTATTGTTTATGTTAAAATAAAAGATGAAGTTAGAGGAAAAACAAAGCTATTTATCTTACTGAAATTCCGGAAAAAAATTTAGATGATACAATAAACCAAAATAAAATAAAGCATTGATATGCAATATTTTTTTTGGGGAGCATGGGGTATGTGGGGAAAGTTAAAGCTATTGAACATACACCAGAAAAATTTTTAAAGCAGACGTCAAGAATTTTTTACGTACCTGAGTTTTGACAGCCAAGATATTTACAATACAGCATTTGGAATGCCGGCAGTTGACATGCTTTGTAGTTTAGATATCTTCATTTTGAGATTAAAATTCGAGTTATAAAGAATGTCTGACTAAACTGAATAGCCTTTTCAGGAAAAACGATTCCCCACTTCGAGTGGAGTCTCGTGTTACTTTTTTGAATGGCTGGGGTGCATATTCAAAATTTTAACTTCCGTTGCTGCCGGAAATTATGCGGCAAATTTTTAAATTTTCGGAAAAATAAATGCATGTTTTTCCATGACACTGGCGTCAGTCCGGAAGATTCTCGAGAAAGGATTTTAAAAAGCAAAATTTGGAAAGCTGACTCTTAATAATGATGACTATATTGTTTTGAAATTATAAATGCAACATGACTCCAAATCTTGGAAAAACGTTAACAACATGAATTCGGCAAATCTGTAATTTTTGGTCACATTGTTTTCAAAGTAACAAAAAGCGAATATTAAAAAAACTAAAAATATACAAACCACCATGCATACGCAAAATTACTGAAAACAATAAAAATCTCCGGACGAAATGAAGTTTTGGAGAAAGTATGCATAAAAGCTAAAATTTCAGTGAAACTCAACACAATACGCTTAGTTATTTTTACTATTTTTACAATTATGAAAGTCGTGAGATATTCAATTATTCATAAAAACTATACAGATTAGCAGGGGTGCATAATGACTCGATAATTCGACTAGTATTGGACAGATAAAGCTGGCTTTTCTCCAATTTTTCATGCACCACATCCTGGAAGAATTCAATTTTCCGTATCTCCTTTGTTAGGAGATCTAAATCTATTCTTGACGCTGGATCTAAAACAAAGATCTTATGAAGTAATTCATTAAAAGATTTTGATATAGGTAAAATTTCTCTCAATACTTCAGAATTATTAAACACATAATTGTGAAATACGTGATGAGCATGAGAACCAGCATCATCTAATTGGGCTATTGGCCATGGATTACGCGCACAAGTTATGTTGACAAGGAGTACGCCTAACAGCCAAATATCGCCGGCAATAGTTGGAAAGTATTTAGATGCACATCTACCAGAACCGGAGCAATTTTCTGCATCGTCTCTAGTTATATATTTCAGCAAATCACATAAAGATTGGATTAATTGGGAAGATGTATAATTTGTTATTCTTTCGGGAGCCATGTAAAATGACAGCCCCCTTCTTACATTGCAACAAACTAAATCCGAATCCATAGCTAATCCGAAATCAATTAGAGAAACCCGAATTTCGTTATAATCAACAATGTTTGCTTTACTGTGATCTTTTCTTCTATAATTCTTATTGAATTTTACCATTATGTTTTCAGGTTTTAAGTCACAATGAAATACATTTTGGGACTCACAGTATTTCACAGCACCAACCAACTGCAAAAATACATTCTTCATCATCAATTGTCTATCCAATTCCGAGATTTCTGGTCGGTGAAAAATTCTTTTTTCTATGATATTTTGGAACAAGTCGCCTTCAGGATAATAATCCATTACTATGATGACTGCGACTTGGCCTACACTGAGAACTCTATGTATTTCTGTAATCAGTGGATGCTGATGAACTCGCAATTGTAATGAAATTTCTCTCAATAATATACAATCTCCGCAATTGTCACGAACAAAATCCAAAGGAAGCTCAGTAGCTTTTATGCTACCATCTTTGCTAAGAAAATACTCGGTTAATGTTTTTCGAATATTTAACTTGTTTTGTTCTACATTTAATGTCTTCCCAGGTTGATTTTGTGGGTTGTTTTTAAGTACCATTTTGGCTGCGAATTTATTTCCGGTTACTGTATTTTCGACTAAATAAATCAAGCCAAAAGTACCCGCGCCTATCTTTTGTATTAGTTTATATTCATTGATGTAAGAGCCTTCTAAGCTATCAAATGAAGAAGGTGATTGTTTATCTGGCTCATTTGGAGGTGAAGGTAATTGATCATATACCATTTTGTTTACATATGATGGAAATGAGTATTTGTCTTGGTTTTTATTCTTTTCTTGTAAGGCTGAAGTGCCCGATATTTTCCGAATAAGGCTGATCGAGTGGTTTGTGCAAATATGCGATTATGTCCCATGCTTGTTTTTGCAACAAAACTAAATTCGAAATTGGGTTGTTTTCTTTTAAAAAATGCTCAACAAAAGGATGATTGAAGTAATAGGTTTAGTCTATAAGCATTGCTCATTTACGTACTTGAGCACATATTGATATATGTCTAGCTGATCTTGATAAATAGCTTTAAAAGTGCTCGTTTATTTACAAATGATCAGAATTTCTTTTTTCATTTTCTCGGTTTACACATCTTGTCAAAAATCGCACCACTCATATAATTGCACCATACACTCGTGTGATATCGGGCTATTCCGTAAGTCACTTCAAAGGTCGCTAACTTGATGATAACAGGCAATGATAAACTTGTGATAATGACATATTTGTGTAGAATTAACCAAATCTTAATATCTACAAAACCTTGCTATTCTATTTCATTCTCTTTTCATTTTTTAAGTGCTCGTCTATAATTGGATAAATGCTCGTAGATCCAGATCGGTTATTAAAATGCTCATACAAACCAGGCAAACAATACTACTATCACTTCGAAGCTAAACATAAGATATTTTTTTGAGTCA
This sequence comes from Kurtzmaniella fragi, assembly GCA_030581955.1. Taxonomy (NCBI): domain Eukaryota; kingdom Fungi; phylum Ascomycota; class Pichiomycetes; order Serinales; family Debaryomycetaceae; genus Kurtzmaniella; species Kurtzmaniella fragi. Next base: position 4,533 of record JAKTWE010000054.1, on the reverse strand, counting down.
TCAAGTCACATGTATTTTAGATTATATTTTGTATGAAGAGTCTTTTTCACATGAATCATCTTCAAAATAATGTGGCACATGAAGATGTAGCTCAGCCGTTTTCACGCAAGAGGTTCTGAACCAAAAAAACATATGGTTATTCTACAATTAAAGGCTTTTAACGGGTGTTTATGGTTAAGAGTAAAAACGGGCTTCTATATCCATACAGATCGGTTAATTTTTCCTAAATTACTGTACTTTTTCTAATTACCAAAATTGTCTAATTCAATAATGCATGTCCCTTCACCAGGTTTAGTGACAGTTATAGCACCTTCAATATCTTCCTCGGAAGAACCAATGGTGTTATAATACTGTTTTTTCAAAGCAGTCACCAACGTTTGTAATTTTTCATTTGTCAATATGTGAACCACAGAACCTCCAAACCCAGCACCTGTGACTCTGCTTCCGATCGCACCATTTTCACTAGCAACTTTAATCATTGCATCCATTTGAGGAGGAACAGTCTCGTAAAGATTTCTCAAAGATTGATGAGATTCGTTGAAAAGCTTTCCTAGTTCTTGAATACTATCTTCTTTTGGATTTTTCAACACATTAATCAATTCCAATACTCTTTTGGCTTCACTGAAAATATGTTTACTTCTCTTGTAAAGTTTAAGAACTTCAAAACGAACAGGAAAGGATGTCAAAAATTTCTTGGTAAATTCTTCTTTGGAGAGACCAATAGCTTCAGATGCTTGCTCTGTTGTGTACCCCAATTTTTTGTCCTCAGTGTCGAAAACTTGATCTAACAATTCAAGCATTTTGTCGAGTCTTTCAATTCCAGTCTCAACTTCATTTTCCCATGCTTTTTGGCCCTGACTCACATAGTAAGCATCCATGAAACCTCTTAATTCTCCACTATTTAAGTTAGAATCTTGTTTTAAACTTAACTTAAACTTGGCAGCTAATACCTCTGCAACAACAGCTGCTTCTACAGCTCTTAAATTGTAATTCACTGGGGCAGTTTCCTTTTTATTGGCAGTAATCAACGAATTTGTAATCAAAAAGACCAAATCTTGGTTAGCAGGTAATGTGAATGGGATACCTTCTAATTTTGGTTGGAAAGTAACGAGTAACGCTTTACCCTTTTCTCCGTAGATAGAAGCACATTGATCCATACCTCCTGTATTAACACCTACGTAATGTTCGGTGACAACAGTGATCTTAGTCAAATCACTCTTACTGATATCTTTGATACCGTTGGCTCTTAAAACCAACATAGCACTAGTCACACAAAAGGCTGCCAGTGACAGAAGTCCTCCTCCAGTAGGTACTGTACCATTAAACAATACTTTTACTCCTTTCAATTTATGACTAGGGTCTTTTTCCTCAATGAACTTTTGGGCAACAATAAATCCACATTTGAAATAATTACCCCACAGAAAGTTATCAACGTCAATTTCTAACAACTGGCCATCTTTTGGTAAGGGAAAAGTTTCAGTAGCAAATTGAGAGTCAGTATTTTGAATATTTATAGTGAGATCAGACTGGCTAGTGGAAACAGCAGCTAACACATCATTTTCAATGGCCATCGGGAAAACTGGGAAGTAAGCATAATCTATGTGATCTCCCATCAAATTCACTCTACCTGGCGAACGAGTAACAAATTCTGGAGCCAAACCAAACCTCTCCTTAAATTCACCAACAAGAAGTTGGAATCTTTGATTGTGAGCTTCTGGTTCATGATAAAACTCCAAGTCTTTGAAAGTTGGAACTGACATTGTGATTCAAAAAGTAAATTTTTCAGATCGAACAGGCTAACTATCTATATGATACTTAATATATAAAGAATTAAAGTAGAAACAAAGCCAAAAAAGTAAGAAAGCAAATATTGACAAGCAGAAATCAAATATGTGACAACTTCTTAGTTGATAAACCTTTATCGGTTGAAATATAAAATTTCGGAAAAATGTTCAAGTCAAATATACCTCTCTTAACTAGATTAATTGCCCCACAAGATTTTCTACAGTGCATACGCAGAATATTTTGCGGAACAATAAATAAATAAATTAATTGTTTCCCCCATCCTCCGAAATTTCCTCCGCGCAATTTAATCCGGAGTAATTTATAATTATTTTGCAACGTTGCAATTCAAGGGGCTACTTATAGAACTAACCTATATCCCACCTTTTTCAAATATTTGAATCAAAAGCTACAGTTCTTACAAAAAAACTAAGCTTATGAAAAATTAAAATCAAGCAAATCTATTAAATTTATACTCAGAAATGTATATTTTAGTCACTGGTGGTGCTGGATATATTGGATCACATACTGTTGTTGAATTAATTAATAATGGTTTCAAAGTTGTGATAGTTGATAATTTAACCAACTCTTCGTATGATGCTGTTCTGCGTATAGAGTATCTTGTTCATCAAACTGTTCCTTTCTTTGACGTGGATATAAAAGATGAAAAAGCTCTTTCTAATATTTTTGATCAATACAAAATTAGTGGGGTGATTCATTTCGCGGCATTAAAGGCAGTCGGTGAACTGACAAAGATTCCGCTCGAATACTACGAAAATAATGTAGGAGGGACAGTTTCTCTATTAAAGGTTATGAGTTCTCATGATGTGAAAACGATCGTATTTCTGTCTTCTGCTACCGTTTACGGCGATGCTACTAGATTTGAAAATATGATTCCTATTCCTGAACATTGTCCAAATGATCCTACTAATCCATATGGAAAGACAAAATATGTTATTGAAAACATTATACATGATGTTTTCAATTCAGATAATAAATGGCAAGCAGCCATTTTGAGATATTTTAATCCAATTGGAGCTCATCCTCTGGGTTTGTTGGGTGAAGATCCATTAGGAATCCCAAATAATCTTCTTCCTTATCTTGCCCAAGTTGCAATTGGACGTCGTGAAAAATTATCAATTTTTGGTAATGATTATGATTCTCATGATGGTACTCCAATTAGAGATTATATACATGTTGTTGATCTTGCCAAAGGACATATATCTGCTTTGAAATATCTTCATGGATTGAATTCTGACGGTTTGTTCAGAGAATGGAATTTGGGTACTGGGAAAGGTTCTACCGTGTTTGATGTTTATAATGCTTTCTGTAAAGCTGTTGGTAGAGATCTTCCTTACGAGGTGGTTGGTCGTAGAGCTGGTGATGTTCTTAATTTGACGGCAAACCCAGACAGAGCACATTCTGAATTAAAATGGAAAGCTGATTTTAGTATCGATGATGCGTGCAAAGATTTGTGGAAATGGACCACTGAAAACCCATCTGGTTTTAATGTTAAGGGCTACAAGTGGAAAAAGTTGGATAACTTCACCAATAGATTACACAATGTCAAAGTCGGAGAGTTTTCCTTTAGTTGTATGAATCTTGGTGCATCTATTCAACAAGTTAAATTAGGAAATCAAATTGTTTCTGTTGCATTAGACACTGATGAAGAGTATAAATCTCAAACTTGTTATCTCGGAGCAACTATTGGTCGTTATGCCAATAGAATATCATCTGGTACCTTCAAAACCATAAAATTGGATCAAAATGAAAATGGTAATACTCTTCACGGAGGATCGAATGGCTTTGATAAACAAATATTTCTTGGACCAGTTGTCAAATCAATTGAAAACGGTCATACAATTGAGTTTTCTTTAAAAGACAAAGCCGGTAATAATGGATTTCCTGGAGATTTGATCAGTAATGTCAAGTACACTATTGTTGGAAGTGAAAACTCCGGAGTGATCGATATTGAATACGAAGCAAAACTTGAATCTGGAGAGGAAACTCCAATTAATTTAACTAACCATTCGTATTGGAATATAAGTGGAAATAAGACTATTGACGGTACAAAGATTAATTTGAAGACTAAGCAATCAATAGAAGTTGATGAGAAATTATTGCCTACTGGATCATTCAAAACCCTTGAAGTTGAAAACTTTGGAGAATTGGATAATTGCTTTGTGGTTTCTAAAACTTCTAAGATAGATACTAGAAGTGGTGATATGGTTGAAGTGTTGAAAGCTACTCATGAATCCTCGCCTATCAGTTTAACAGTGTCAACAACCGAACCTTCTTTCCAGGTCTATACGGGTGATTATATTAATATTCCAGCCAAATTTGGTCCAAGATCAGGATTTGCTGTTGAACCAGGCAGATATATTGATGCCGTCAACAATAAGGACCTTTCCTCTTCAGTTTTGTTAACTAAAGATCAAGTTTATGGATCCAAGATCAGATACGCTTTTAAAAAATAGATAATTAAACCATAAGGATATAGTCCACTTAATCAAAAATCATATTAATCATGTTAATAAAAACTAGATTTCACTAATCATACAATAAAAGTGTAATAAAGATTCACAACCTTATAAATTTGTAGTATGCATTAATGTAGTTGGATTGCAACCATTTTGCTAATAAGCCAAATCACAAAAAAAAATTTGAAAAAATTAAAAAAACAAAATTAAAAAATAAAGCCCGATGCGGGGGTCGAACCCGCAGCCTTTTGATGACTTATAATAAGAGTCA